>MU770933.1:2839-56889 GCA_026770625.1 Nicotiana glauca | reverse complement strand
GTATACATGGGGATATATGTGGACCTATTCACCCACCAAGTGGGTTGTTTAGATATTTTTTTGTCCTAATAGATGCATCTTCAAGATGGTCTCATGTGTGCCTACTATCATCTCGCAAACTGGCGTTTGCAAAGCTATTAGCCCAAATAATTCGATTAAGGGCACAATTCCCAGATTATCCTATAAAGGCTATTCGCCTCGATAATGCTGGAGAATTCTCATCTCAAGATTTTGATGATTATTGTTTATCAGTTGGGATAAAAGTTGAACATCCTGTAGCTTATGTTCATACTCAAAATGGCCTTGTAGAGTCATTTATTAAACGCCTGCAATTGATAGCAAGACCACTACTTATGAAAATAAAATTGCCTACTACTGTTTGGGGCCATGCTATCTTGCATGCAGCATCACTTATCCGTCTCAGACCGACACATTATAATAAATATTCTCCGTCATAATTAGTTTTTGGTCATGAACCAAATATTGCCCATTTACGAATTTTCGGATGTGCTGTATATGTGCCAGTAGCACCACCACAGCGCAGTAATATGGGACCACAGAGAAGGATAGGAATATATGTTGGGTTTGAATCACCCTCTATTATTCACTATCTTGAATCATTGATAGGAGATTTATTTGCTGCTCGATTTGCAGATTATCGGTTTGATGAAACAAATTTCCCACAATTAGGGGGAGAGAAAAAGGAAATCAAAAGAGAAATTGTGTGGAAAGTTTCATCATTATCTCACTTTGATCCACGTACCCCTATATGTAATCAGGAGGTCCAGAAGATCATCCATTTACAGAATATAGCAAATCAAATGCCAGACGCATTTACTGATTTGAAAAGGATAACTAAGTCACATATCCCTGCAGAGAATGTGCCTATCCGAATTGATGTTCCAGTAGGACCATCTACTAGCATGAGAGCTAGTGAACCTAAAGCACGCCTGAAGCGTGGTAGGCCTTTGGGTTCTAAGGATCGAAATCCTCGAAAAAGAAAATCGGCAAATGATCAAAATGATACCATGAAGGGATCTCCTGAAGAGACCCAAGATCTAATTAGTTCTGAGATTCCTGAAGAAATCAATGAACCCGAAGCTCATGTAAGTGAAGAACTTTTAATAAGTTCGACCGGTGATGGGATTAATTTAAATCGTTCTGAAATAGTGGTGGATAATATCTTTGCATATAATGTTGCACTTAATATTATGCAAGATAGTGAGGATCTTGAACCTCGATCTGTCGAAGAATGTCGACAAAGATCTGATTGGCCAAAATGGCAAGAGGCAATTCAATCGGAATTGAAGTCACTTGCTAAAAGAGAGGTATTTGGACCAGTAGTCCAAACACCTGCTGGTATAAAACCAGTTGGTCATAAATGGGTTTTTATGCGAAAAAGGAATGATAAAAATGAAGTTGAAAGATACAAAGCTCGCCTTGTTGCACAAGGATTCTCACAACGACCTGGAGTCGATTTTGATGAAACATATTCACCTGTTATGGATGCCATAACATTTCGATATCTCATCAGTTTAGCACTGCATGAAAAGCTTGAAATACATCTAATGGATGTAGTTACAGCTTATTTGTACGGTTCACTTGATAATGAAATTTATATGAAAATCCCTGAAGGATTTAAAATGCCTGAAGCGAATTCAAAATCTCAGGAAATTTATTCAATTAGATTACAAAGATCTTTATACGGTTTAAAGCAATCCGGGCGCATGTGGTATAATCGCCTTAGTGAATATTTGCTGAAAGAAGGTTACATAAATGATGTTATTTGTCCATGTATTTTTATAAAGAAAATGGCATCAGAATTTGTTATACTTGCTGTTTATGTTGATGACATAAATCTTGTTGGAACTCCAGAAGAGCTCCAAAAGGCAATTGAATATCTTAAGAAAGAATTTGAGATGAAAGATCTTGGAAAGACAAAACTTTGTCTTGGTCTGCAAATTGAACATTTAGCAAACGGGATCTTTATCCATCAATCTGCCTATACAGAAAGAGTCTTAAAACGCTTTTACATGGACAAAGCGCATCCATTGAGTACACCAATGGTTGTTCGATCACTTGAAGTGAATAAGGATTTGTTCCGACCTCCGGAAGAGGACGAGGAACTCCTTGGTCCCGAAGTACCCTATCTCAGTGCAATTGGTGCACTAATGTATCTTGCTAATGCTACAAGGCCTGACATAGCATTTTCGGTTAATTTACTAGCAAGATATAGTTCTTCTCCTACTCTGAGACATTGGAACGGGATTAAGCATATATTGCACTATTTAAAGGGAACTCTTGATATGGGTTTGTTTTATGCTAACAAAGATAGTGCAGATCTTGTTGGTTATGCAGATGCAGGTTATTTATCTGATCCCCATAAAGCTCGATCTCAAACCGGGTACATATTTACATATGGAGGTACTATCATATCATGGCGCTCCACAAAGCAATCTATTGTTGCTACTTCTTCAAATCACGCTGAAATAATAGCTATTCATGAAGCAAGTAGGGAATGCGTATGGTTGAGATCAATAATTCATTTTATTCGAGAAAAATGTGGTTTGGAATGTGAGAAAAGACCCACAATTTTATACGAAGACAATGCTGCATGCATAGCCCAATTGAAGGGAGGATTTATAAAAGGAGATAGAACGAAGCACATTTCACCAAAATTGTTCTACACGCACGACCTTCAGAAAAATGGTGACATTGATGTGCAACAAATCCGTTCAAGTGATAATCCAGCAGATTTATTCACTAAATCTTTGCCAACTTCAACTTTTGAGAAGATGGTATACAAGATTGGAATGCGGAGACTCAAATATTTGAAACAAGGTTTTCATCAGGGGGAGTAAAATACGCGATGCACTCTTTTTCCCTTACAAAGGTTTTTTCCCATGGGGTTTTCCTTATAAGGTTTTTAATGAGGCGCCTAGCAATGCGTATTACTAAATATGTGTACTCTTTTTCCTTCACTAGGATTTTTTTCCCACGTGGTTTTTCCTAGTAAGGTTTTAATGAGGCACATTATCTTTTAATGAACATCCAAGGGGGAGTGTTATAAATATATATATTATATTATGGATGTTCATTTAGTACTCCGTTGTAAATAAGCTTCCTGAAGAAGCTTATCCATATGGGACTCCGCCGTAAATATATTTATCTATTTAGTACTCTATTGGAAATAAGCCTCCTGAAGAAGCTTATCACTTCGGTACCCGGTTATGGATAAACATTACCCCTGGTAGAAGATTATCCATACCAGGTATAATAAGTTTATCTTTTCAGTATCCGATTATGGATAAACATTACCCCCGGTAGAAGATTATCCATAGCGGGTATAATGAGCTTATCCTTTCAATACTCCGTTATGGATAAACATTGCTCTTAGTATAAGATTATCCATATCGGATATAGTAGCAGCTTACACAGCAACTTCCTTTCTTCTATAAATAGAAGAGTTTTCAGTTCATTATGTACATCAATTTGAATTCGAATAATATATCAATCTCTCTATACTTGTCTTTACATTACAGTCTTTATTTTATAACAGTATAATACTAGTGATTTAACTGCAAGCTTTCAACATGCTATTTAATGGTACAACAAATTTGAATTAACGTTGCCAAGTTTGCTGTCAATTTTCACTGCATAAATAAATGATTAACTGCTTTTTTATACTTTCTCGTGATCTTTTACAAGTTAATATGCATTGAATTTGACCAAAAAATATGCATTGTTATTTTATTTGGTTTCGATGTTAATCTGTATACTAATTTTTTTCTTAACTAGATTTAGTGTGTGCGTTGCACGTGTATTATGCGTTATGCCCAAAAGAACGTATTTTAATAAGGTAGAATAAGAATGAATTAAGTATAAAGATAATTGATGATACAACAAATATTTAAATGGTAAACTGTCTAAAATAGTGCATATTAAATTGAGTAAGAATGAATTAAGTGTAATAGCATTTGAGGATACAAAAAAGGTTATTACATTAAAGAAATAGTTGTATTGAGCGTGTAGACACTAAATTAAGTGTTACAGTGAAGCATGGGTGTGGTGATGTTGCTGGAACCATTAGCCAGACTGTTGCTACCCTCTTGATGTCATCTGTTGAACAATATTGATGTGAGCCATGAAGAATGTTACTTCAGTTGATACTAGTAAGAGGAGGACACCTCTAAAATATAACAACATTGTCAATGCATAAAACGAAACAGTTCAGAATCTGTAAAAATAAATATAATTATATAGTTGTAATATATGTACAATTTATGTATAACATGTATAATTAAATTGTATAGTTGAGGAATTTTCATAAAAAAGAAAATATTGCTTGAAGAATAACAAACGATCATTATACAATTATGTTTCAATGATATATGCTATGTTATGGTGGTGAATCTTACCTAATATCTCTTTATAGACGATGTTCTTGGTATATATTTCTTTTTTTCGCTTCGGCTGCTCGGTCAAGACCAAAACCTTTGTTGTTGACATGGATATTCTTCTTGAGAGTGCAACATATAGTTGTCCATGTAAAAATACGTGTTGCGGTAAGTACAGTCTCACATTAGGTATTGTTTGTCCTTGTGCTTTATTTATTGTCATCGAAAAGCACAGTCGTACTGGAAATTATTTTCTGATGAATTTGAAAGTGTAACATTCATTTTCTGGAGGCGAAAGTTGAATTCAGAGAATAAACACATGTTTGGAAGCATTTTCGCCCATCATTATTTCTGCATGGATGACGTTGTTGTCAAAGCCTCTACATATCATTCTTGTACTATTACATAAGCCATTTGCCGGGTCCAAATTTCTTAATAACATGATCGGGGCATTTTTCTTTAAAACAAACCTGTCAAACAACAAATAATCTCTTTAAACATAACAAGCAGAAGTTCAGGTTATCATCCAAATGATTTCATAATACTCTTTCTGTTCTTTTATTTTTTCTTTTTTAATTCCTTTAGCTGCTTTGCAAGCTACCAAGATAATTACTCCCTCTGTTTCGGTTTATGTGAACGTATTTTCTTTTGGGTCCGTTCCAAAAAGAATGAACCATTTCTAAATTTGGTAACAATTTAGCTTAAACTTACAATTCTACCCTTAATGGAAAGCTTTTATAACCACACAAATACTCTGAGCCCCATTTGGAATTGTTTAGGACCACAAATTCCAAAAATCTTCATTTTTTTCTTAAACTCCGTGCCCAGTCAAACAGGTTCACATAAATTAAAACGGAGGGAGTAGAATTATTTACCCTTGATGTCCATTTTTCTGCTTGATTTTGAGTATAAAAAGGCGCACAAGGAAGACGACAGAGAAAGAGACATAATTTATTATCCGACTACCCTCTCAACAAGCCTTGTCTCCTATGATTAGCTAAGTGATAAAATAAGGGAATGTAAAAAAAATTGTAATTAGGAAGCTTTGTCTCCTATATATACACAATAAACATGCGTGAAGAGTAAAAATATATAGTAAAGTTTCTTTCAAAATTCCTCGCTTAGCTAATCATTAGTGGCTAAACTATTTTCATCTTCTCTTCTTACAGTAGTTGTTGCAGTCATGATAATTTTCCATTCCACTACCCTCTCAACCAGCAGAAAACTATCAGCTCCTCCTCTAAAAACCAATAATATTATTACCACATCATTAAATGAAGACCCAACAGTATAGATTCTTGACATCGCTCCTAGTCTAAGGATAAAGTATGTTACTTTGTCTTTATTTCCTTGACATTTACGTAGAATGTAACAAACAGAATATTTAAGAAATTATAGAAAAATCCAAAAAAAAATACCATTCACACAAAAAATATTTACCTGCAATCACTAAAATATTCAAATAAATCTGCAATTGTAGATTGTGAAGATGAAGCTACTGTATGTAATAGTATATATTAATATAATTCCCAATTCTCGGAATGATCTATTGTTTTTTGGTCTATCCTGAATGTTACATTTGCTATAAGTTTCGAATATTGACTTCAATAATAGAACTGAGTACTCTTAGAACTAAAAGGAACAGATGCAACTTTTGTGCAAAACTCTGAAGGAAAAATTGTATAAGATGAATTTGCATGAGTATACATAATAGGATTACGGTAAGTTTAACAAAATTATCTCAATTAAAAACATATTGAGGGATTCTTTTAATATTCATGTACACAATGAATTCACAGAAAGATAGAGAATAGCAATTTGACACAAACCTGTGTGGTGGAAGGCCACTTGGTGTTAAAGTATTTAAGTACTCTTCCTGGTAGTAGTTGTTGGTATCATTCTCTGCGGAGTCAAATCTCAAAAACGTTCTGCTTTAACTAGGAAACTTAGCAATTAGCATCTCATTTAGTTGATCAACATACTCATTTCTGCTAGCCAAGATAGCCCTCTTTGTCATGTATTTTGCACAACTTGACATTTCATCTAGAGATGGAAATATTTCTCTTATTAAATTATCTTCACCAGTACTATCAGCATCATGTTTGACGATCAATTTTTCTGGAAGAAGGACCATATCATCTCTTATTGTAGGCTCCTCTCCATTACCGATCCGTAGTAAGAAATCGCTGAATGTTGGATCTGCTCTTGCCCTCATATTTCTTGTTAATTGAATCTTTTCCATCTTATTCGACAAATATGATTTTACCAAGCTTGCATTTATTGTTTCAGCTCTGGTAGATTTTGGAACTACTGGTAGTACTTGACGAAAATCACCTCTGAAGACCATCACTTTTCCACCAAAGGGTTCATTAATATCAATTATATCTCTGAAGCTCCTATCAACAGTTTCAATCGTCTGACAATTAGCCATAGGTGCTTCATCCCAAATTATTAGCTTTGATTTTCTTATCAATTTTGCACCACCACTATGTTTTGACATATTTGTGATCGTTGTATCAGTTGTCTAAAGAGGGATGTCGAATCTAGAGTGAGTTGTACGACTTCCGGGTAAAATTGCGGCTGCTACACCACTTGTTGCCGTTGCTAAAGCTATCATGCCTCTTGATCTGAGATTTGCAAGCAATGCACGATATAGGAATGTTTTTTCAGTTCCTCCCGGTCCATCCACAAAGAATAATCCCGCTCTGCCAGAGTCGACTCTCTCTAATATAGTCTTGAAAGCTTGTTCTTGTTCGGGATTTAGTTTTGATTGTGCATCAAAATCGTCGGGCGATACATTTATAGACCTTTCTTCAATTATTTCTTTGCATTCCAATACATTACCATTATCCCTCCCATGATCAAGTTTAGGTAGGTCATACTTGTCAGCTTTCTTGCCCATGCTCTCTAAGAAATAATTGATGCTCTTCAACGTGATTGGAGTTGCGCAGCAGGAGAATTGTCATGTATTTTTCTAAAATCTTCTGACATATCTTCGTAACAGGTTTCCCAGAGCTTCCTAATGTCTGTTGGATTATAATGAACCAAAATTGTTGCAAATAAATTTTTCAGCGCTGATGGCATTTTGACGAGGACCGCTTCACGTAAGCGTTCTGAAATACTTTTGTCCGATTCTAATAAACCTCTTTCTTTTGTAGCGTCTTTGAATGTTTTACACTATCTTCCATTAACAGTTAGCAAGTCTTTAAACGATAAGGGTCCTCTGACGTGATTCAACAATAATCTCAAATAATACCTTTCGCCTTCTCTAGGATTAGCTGTAACATTGAGTAAAATTCTATATTAACTGTTAAGATTAATCATTATCATGTATCCAGATAAAATACAGCAAGGTGCAGACTATCAGTATAATGTAGCCAAGTCAATGAATGATGCCAAAATATATTCCTTCTTTACTTAAAAGAAGTGTCGTTATTTAAACATGTTGGATTCTGATTTCTTGTTGAAGCCTTAGAATATTCTTAGCCGATAAGAACTGAAATATGTTTATCAAGAAACGTATAACACTAGCTTCTAACTTTGCTGTAGACAAGTGCAAATAGTTTTTGATAATTTTGCATTATACACATTTCTATATATTTTTTAGCACTAACATTGTTTCAAATTATTAATTTCATCAATAACAGTCCCTAGTCTTTCCCACATCATCTTTATTAGTATGAGTATTAGAGTCACATGGCAGCCTAGTTCATATACAAAGAACTCCACGCCTCCATCTTAGTCTACGCCAACTTTGTTTTCCTATTTTGCAAGGAGTCTAAATTGATGATGTTATCATGACATCTAGGTAACAATAACTCATAACAAAGAAAAAGTCGTACATAACATAAATTTTCAGCAAAAAATTCGGTGGTTCTCTGACAATTATTATAGCAACGTTCATGGTTTCAAGTAGCTCTTTTTTAGTCAGTAATGGAATACTGACTCTAGGATTAATATCTTATGAGGTGATTATAAAATATCTTATTTATCTGAAAGAGAATAGATAGATCATCTTACCAGTAGCAATTCGACCAATAACTGATCTTGTTTTTCTTTTTGTCCATATCTTTCCGGGTGAGTTCCACACATAATACTCTGGAAATTCTTTGTATAGGTATTGACATGCTTCAGTATCCCTCGAGCATGTTCGAAAATACTCCGTGAGCATGGTTAGCGTCGCATATTCCCACGCAATCACATTTTGCAAATTTTGCTTGCTCCAATAGCACACTGTGTATTGACATTTCACAGAAACTTGTATAGTTAGTTATTTCATCAAAAGTTTTAATTAACCTTGTTGGAGATAAATATTTACAGGAGGTTGCATTTCACTTAGATTGAATTCATAAATTCTCCATAGTGCTTCTGGCGGAGACGCCCAACGTGCGTCTTGAAAATTTTGGATTTCATCAATTACTTTTTCGCCATCATCTGATTCAATATAAACAGCACACTTATCATGCCCTTTATGTATATACTTGTAGAGATACTTGATTGCTTTCACTCCAGAGCAAGACTCAACATTAATATGACACCAACTTGCCGGAAAGATCTGAGAGCTCTACCTAGTCGGAGAAGATTGACCTCATCGACCATGATCTAACAGTGAAAGTAACGACCTAAAGGTCTCTGCATTGCTTGAGGTCGTCGCCGGCATACGAGTTATGGCCGAGATCTACTTCAAGGAGGTGAAAGGGGGAGGAGATGGCCGACGGGAGGCGTGGGAGGGAAAAGGGAGCTGTGGTTGTCGCCGGATTCCCAGGACGACAAGGGCTCCAAATGGGGAAGAAGGCCCGGATATTTTTTCTTTTCTTTTAACTAATAATTTAAGAAAATTAAGGAGAATAAATAAGATTTAGACACGTGTGCTTGTATAAAACGGATAATGCATATGTTTTACGCGCTCAGGTTTTTTGTTAAGCACACACGTGCCATCTGGCATAAGTAGTATGTACTCGATACAATTTTGAAATGTTACGTGTGTAATATGATATTCGTCCTCAGAAAGTGATAATAGGAATTTTGAGGTATAGGTCAGGTGACTACTTATATATTTTGCCTATTATCTCATAGGTCGGTGACCATTATATTGACGCAAACAAGGAAAATAACCATTGACTTGGAGTCAACGGATTTCTCATTATCTTCTCTCATTGGCCAACACATATCAGATATTTTCGATTATGTGTATTACAGTATGAATGATTGATCTGATTCCTCTTATAAGCTTGCAGGCCAGCACTCATCGTCCAGGAGAAGCAACAGAGCCAACGAAAGAAGAAGCAGCCAAACCAAAAAGGTCTTATTATTATTTTTTTTTTTTTTTGCAATTTCTCGTAGATTCTACGCTAAACATATAAATAAATTATATTCTTTGCTACTTCAAGTTGAATGCCGACACATAGATTGTTTGATCAAGTTTCTGATTGGCCAAAAGATTTTTCTTTAAATTTAGAAAAGTATTTACTTAAGAGAATGAAGGTGTTTGGCGAATAAATAAGTATTTTTGAGTAGTAACAAAAATTATTTTTTAGTTTTTATGCAAAAGCTAAAAAAATAGCTTTTCCAAAAATAAGTGTTTTTAATTTTTTTAGAGCAAGATTACCTAAATAAAAATTCATCTTTACCAAATTAACTAGTAGTAACTTCCCTTTTCATTATTTGACGACTAAAAGCATTTTTTTAAAATACTGGCTAAACACATTTACTAGGAAAGCACTTCTCAAATAATTTATCCAAACATAAATTGCAACTCTATCAAATCACCTTTTTCACAAAGCAATTTTGAGGTTCTACACTTTAATTAATATTCAAGCCGAACTAACCGAAGTTATTGGCCAAATAAATTGAAACCCAAAGAAAAAAAATCGAACCATACCAAATTCAATTAGGTATATATATATATATAACATTTTAAGAACAAATATCAAAAATAATAAACCAAAATATTTAAATACCGTATCATATTATTGACAAACACCCCTACTCTGTAACATACTTATGGCAAGTTTTTGTTTCTTCCTCTTGTTTTCATTTTCTTAAAGAGTAGAAAAGTCTAGTATTCCCTCAAATTTCCATTAATTTGGGATGATATAAAAAGACAAAGTACAGAAAGTTTCAGATATGGATAATAGAGTATGTGCTTTCAATTAATTAAAAATTAGAGTACCCTTCCTGTTTTTTATAGAATAATTTAGTGTACTCTCTCTAACAGATTATGGCAAGACATTTGATTAATAATAATAAAAGCCATATATGTCTAGAAATTAAAAAGAATTTGATACCATACCACATTTTAATCCGATCTGTCTTTTATAGGAACTAGTATTAGTACCCGCGCGATACGCTATCAATATTAAAAGGACGTAATTATAGTATATTGGTATTTATATCTTAATTATAATATCACATCAAAAATCATGTTTTAATATATAAATTATATTTTCTTGTTGAGGAAATTTATTTGAAATACTCAACTAATATCATATATAATTCTCCGGGAAGAGTCATCTCACGAGAAAATCAGCTTGAAATATAGGTTTACCTCGTTGTTTAGCTTATATTCGCTTCTCACTAACTAAAAGGATGAAACTAAAAACTATAAAAGTTTCATCGATAATTTTTATTAAACTCTCAAACATCTAATTTTTAGATGAACATGAAGTTAAGATATTTTCCTCTTTCTGAAAAGTTATCTCGCCTATCCTTCGTTTCTCTTGAACACATGAATTAGCACTTAGGTAGCAACTCCATTGAGAAGTGTTTAGCAACGCAACTGGGACAACCTATCCTTTCATTTGCATATGTAAATTAGCTCTGTCTATAAAGCTTAGATATATAATAGGTATCAAGGAATGGTACATCGTAATCATTTTTAATCTAAGAAGTTCAAATCTTTCAGCGGAATTCTCAAACTCGAAAGGCACCATGTATCCATCTCCCTTATCTTTACGAATTCATATTCGTCACATCAGTTCAAATCCCTGAAAATAACAAAAACATGGAGAGAGAAAAAAAGGTGTATGCGAGAAAACATGAAATTTGCAACGCAATGACAATAATTTTCACTATTACTTTATCTTAGCAGAGGTGGAAGAGAATTATATCTGAAAAATTATATTGTATTATTTTTCAACGTGCAGTTCCTCTTCTTTTTTCTTCTCTAGATAAGATCGAGGCTGGCAACAACATCATACATATGTAAGATAGTTGCAAGCTCTCTTTATAAAAGTGATTATTTTTAAGGTTTCAACGGATTCATAAATTATTTTTTAGCAAGAGAAACAGAAACATATTCAACATGTGTTCTTCCATTTTTCAATTCTTTCTAAATTGATGAAAATAGTAGAAAGTTTGTAAAGTGTATATAAAGTTATATCTTCCAATTTACCATCCAAAATACAAAAAGATCGGAAGGCTAAAAGATATATAGAAAATTTAAATATTTAAGTAAGGAAGATCATATATAACAACAGAAACTTACCTGAAAATGAAATGCGCGTCCTTGTTTCTTATGTCACTATCTAGTTATTTGCAATTACCAAAAGGCTAAAAAGATTATGTTTCGTAATTAGTTAATAGAAAAAAATGCAGTCAACTCTTTGATAAATATTTCAATCAAATGAGGTATGAAGTATATTGCTTGTTTGTTCACTTTGTTTTCCCATTAAAAATTGGAATTAGTATCATACATGAACTAAGCAGGCAAATGTATGACTATGACATAACCTTTAGTACTACATGGTTTCACTTTAAGTCCTCCTTTTTCTCAAAATTTGCAAGCATCGCAGAAAAAAATTATATTTTACGTATTGCTGAACTTTGTACATAAGCAATCAACAGGGAAAAAAGTCATAATTAAAGTTTTGAATTTAGTTATATTTTACCAGTTTTGCAATCCACTATTAGCCAAAATTCCTGAAAGCCGGCTTTTTATTGGCCACAAGTAACAATAACACCTCAATCCCAACTAAACAAAACGTAGTGCATTAAAAATAATTAGAAAACTTCTAGGAAACACCTCACCTCTACATGAGAAAGAAATAAAAATGTATAAGGCTCTATTTCATGGTCATCGATAACAATTTTATGTTATCAGTAACACATTAATACTTCAACTCCTTGGTTTCTTTTAAAACCTTAAGTTATCGAACTGCATGATATTAGAGTATTATCGAAGATATGGAAGCTAACTTTTACTAACCTGCTCAACATATGCTAAGAGAAGGTGGTGTAACAAAACATGTTGTGCCCTTTGCATATGAGTATAATTCAGGAACTATGACATCCCCGTTCTTGAAAGCTAGTCTGACCAATGTTGCATGCAATTCATGTGGCAACAAACATGTAAGCATAATAATTTTTGAAGTCTGAAACCCTGTAATTAAAGTATGGGCTACCAACACTCAATTATTTCTCCTATACATCAAATAATCAGAAAATTTCAGTCAAACTATAATAGATCGTCATCTTTTATTAAAAGTAAGAAAGATTGTTGAAAGAAATTACCACCTTAATCAATAAAGTTAATAAGGCTGGCGAATTTAATAAGATTTGACATCTTATCATAAAAGAGATCTTGCCCGAAATAAATAAATTTTCAACAGGTTGCGCAATATCCCTTAAACATGTTTTCTCGAGGAACAACGGGCACTAGATTACCTGATCCTTCACTACTCACGTTGCTTTGCATATCCTCACTTTGTACTTTCTTTTGCATTCAAAAAAAAATTACTCCACAATTAATGGTTAACTTTCTTCGTTCTCCAACTATAAGCTGAAATCGAGTAGAATAAAGTAAAATTGTGCATTGTTCTGTGAGGTTCAAATTGTAGCATTTTTCTTTACCTTTGCGAGTAAATAGAGTTTGACCCATTCTAAGTTTAACCCTTGCATTTTAACATAGTCAGCTTAAGACATTGGAATTAAAAAAAAATACAAGCAATTCAGATTTCATGAGTATTGTCTGCCTTGGAACAGAGAGAACAATTCGGTTTATCTAGTTTATTTGAAGTCGTATTTGAACACTCTTGGAAATTACAGAAAAAATGCAGAAAAAGAATTTAGAAGGCTGTTAGACTGTTTCAAGAGGAAAGCTACTGTTTTGAAGAAGAATAACCATTGTACAAACTCTTTGACATTCATAGCCATTGTTGATTGTTCTTTCACATCCATTGCAGTCCATTTAAATATTTATTTAAACCTCTTGCCAAGAAAAAGGAAGAAGAATTTTTTAAATAATATAAAAATATCTATATATAATAAAAGGAGAGGCAAAAATACATTATTAAGACAAGTCGCATTGTTAACACAAAATAAACTATCTTTTTAACTAAAAAGAACCTTTTTTAAAATTTAAATTTATTGGTTACTCTATTTAAATTAACAATAATAGATATCTTAAAAATAGCTATATTAAAAAAAGGAAAATATTAAAAAAATAACTACCCATTCAAATTGGAGAGTAGTTTCAAATTGAAGTTTTAAAGTTATTTTAAAATAAAAAAATTAAATTAGCTACAATAAAAAACGAAAATATTTTTAAAAAATAACTATCTATTCAAATTGGGGAGTAGTTTAAAGTTATTTTAAAATAAGAAATGAAAAATAAGAAAAAATTAATTAACTACAATAAAAAAAATCAAATTATTAATATAAAATACTACATATTCAAGTTGGGAAATAGTTTCATTTTAGAGTTTTAAAATAAAAAACAAAAATAAAGAAATAAAAAATTGCCAATTCAAATTGGGGTATGGTTACAATTTGGAATTTTAAAAATATCTTTATTTATTTGTATATAATAAAAGGATAGGAAAATCACATTATTAAGACAAGTGACATAACCACAAAAAGTCAACTGGCATTGTTATGAGAAAATAAACTATCTTTTTAATAAAAACCTTTTAAAATTTGGAATTTATTGGTTACTCTATTTAAATTAATAAATATAGATATCTTATAATTAGTTATATTAAAAATAATAAGTACTCATTCAAATTGGGAAGTAGTTACAAGTTTGAGTTTTAAAGTTATTTTAAAATAAAAAAACAAAAAATAAGAAAAAATCAAATTAAGTACAATAAATAAATGAAAATATTATTAAATAACAACTACCTATTCAAGTTCGGGAATAGTTTCAAGTTGGAGTTTTAGAATTACTTTAAAAAAAAAACTAAAATAAAGAAATAAAAAATTGCCACTTCAAATTAGGGTGTGGTTTCAATTTGGAGTTTTAAAATTATTTTAAAATAAAAAAAATAGAAATAAAGAAAAAAATTGCCAATTTAAATTGCGGAGTAGCTTTTTTCTAATATAGTTTTGGTTACTCCCTTTCTATATACATATATAATCTATTTATATTCTATCTATATTGAATAACAAAAGCAAAACTATGATAGACTGTCAAGTGAATAACCACATTTCAACAAATGTAAACAACTCAGATATTCTTTTTGTTTAGTACACAGCTTTATTGAGAAATCAGGAAATTAGCTTGCAACCTGGGAATTTCAAATTTTCAATCCAACGTGTTGGCAGATATTCTTTTTGTTTAGTACACAGCTTTATTGAGAAAAACAAAATCCCTCCCACTATTTTAGACATCCGTTTTTTAATAAACAACTACAATCCAATGTGTTGGCAGTTATTATATATCTCTTCAGTACAAATTTATTAAAAACAAAAAAATTCCTCACACTATTTTTATGGTTATTTTTTAATAAACAACTTGTTACGACCCGAATTTCTCATTCTCGTGAGTCGTGATGGCGCCTACTAATGTGAGCTAGGCAAGCTAATCCTTTAATTAGTTATCTCATTATCCAATTATTTCTTTTTAGCAATTATAAAGCGATAACGTGATAACAACGGAAATTCAAATTTAAGCGGAAGACAAAGATAAAATATATGACGACTATATCTATTACAAAAACTTAAGCCTTAACCATCCAAAACTTGTTGTCATAGTATCACAGGCGGTCTAAGATTTACAACATACAAGGTTTAAAGAAAATATCAATACACTGCTTCTGAATATAAAGAAAATGAAACAGGAACTAAGGATAGAGGAGACGCCAGAGCCTACGGACGCCTGCAGGTCTACCTTGAATCTCTGCGTGGACTGAAGGTAGCCTCTATCTACGGTCCGAAGTCAATAGCATTGGGATCTCCACAAAAGAGTACAGAGTGTAATATCAGCACAACCGTCCCCATGTGCTCGTAAGTGTCTAGCCTAACCTCGGCAAGGTAGTGACGAGGCTAGACCAGACTACCACATAAACCTGTGCAGTTCAAATATATACAGCGGAAAAGATATACAGATATAACCAGTCAAAATGGGAGGGGGAGCATGTTGTTGGGGGAGATAAAAACCCGGATAGAAGGACATCAAATAAATGAAGTAAACAACATAACTCGGATATCAACCAAGAATCGAAATCAATAAATGCACGGCATCACCCTTCGTGTTTTTACTCTCGTCCTTACCAAAGCAATCATTTAACAAAAGTGTGCATGTCATCACCCTTCGTGCTTTTACTCTCTTTCCTCAGCATATAATCAATAAAATCGGCACGAAATTATACATCGTGCGGCACGGCATCACCCTTCATGTTTTACACTCTTTCCTCACAATAATACACGTCATCACTCTTCGTGTTTTACACTCTTTCCTCATAAAGCAACAATGCACGGCATTACCCTTCGTGCTTTAACTCTCTTCCTCACCCAAGTAACAATCACAAACAATAGGGCAAGGGAATAAATGAAATTGTAATAAAGATCCCGGCAAGGGAATAACAATTCAACAAATAAATCACAGCAAGGGAACAATATCAATGATATCAACATCCCAGTAAGGGAGATAACCAATAAATCAATAATCGTCCGTCAAGGGTGTTAACATAATAACTTCTTTTTTTTTCTCACTTTTATCTCACAATTCACTTCATAACTCGAGCCAATGCTCTAGAGAGTAAATTATCACTTACTCCTTCACAATTCGTTACACAACTTGAGCCATCGCTTCTTAATATTCATAGGTCACAAATCCTTCCACAATCTTTACACAACATATAGAAACCATCACCAAGGCATGAAAGATATAACGAAGTCATGAAAATTACAATATAAGACCCACAGGCATGCTAGACACCAACGTATAGATACTCGTCACCATGCCTATATGTCATACTCAAAAATTACCATATAGCAAATAGTACTCAACTCCTAATCCCTCAAGCTAAGGTTAGACCAAACACTTACCTCGATGCCTCTAACACGATTCACGTTTCAATTATAGGTTTACCCCTTGATTCCACCGCCAGTTCGCTTGAATCTAGCTATAAGTTACTTAATTATATCAATAAACGCTAAATGAATCAATTCGAATGCATAAAAATGAATTTTCTAAAGTTTTACCCAAAAAGTCAAAAATCGCCCCTGGGCCTACATGGTCAAAACCCGAGGTTTGAACCAAAACCTGATTACTCATTCCCTCACGAACTCAAAACATCTAATTTCCCCCATGAAAATCATTGATTTGAAGTTGAAATCACGTCAAAAGATGTTAAGAATTGAAGAAAGTTAGATAAAACGACTTACAAGTGTTTTGGAGAAGAAGAAATTTTAGAAAAATTGCCTAAGTGTGTTTATGTTTTGAGAGAATATGAAAAATGGGTTTAAAATTGTCTAAGTATAAAAATTGCAGGTCTCTGATATGGGAATTGCCAACAGGGGTTTGCAATTTTGAACCCCAACCTCTGCTGGCTTGGAAATTGTGAAACAGGGCTCGCATTAGGAAAATAGGACCTTCGCATTTGCGAAAAACTTGTCGCGTTTGCGACTTGGGAATTGCGACTACTGCATCGCATTTGCGACTCAAGGCTAGAATAAGGATTTTCGCATTTGCGAGACTGAGCTGGCCTGGCTTCCTTCGTATTTGCGATCAGCCACTCGCATTTGCGAGCCAGGCTTTGCAAATGCGAAGCCTGCAGGCCTTCTATGCACAACTGAAATCTGTAATTTTTCTAAGTTCAAAATGCACCCCGTGGCCTATCCAAAACTCACCCGAGCCCTCAGGGCTCCAAACTAAATATACACACAACCTTAAAAATATCCTACAGACTTATTCATGTACTCAAATTACCAAAATAACATCATGAACATCGAATTAAACCTCAAGTTCAATGAAATTTCTCAAAACTTCAAATTTTGCATTTAAGGTCCGAATCACGTCAAACGGATTCCGTTTCTTACCAAACTTTGTAGAATTGTCTTAATTTATATATCAGACCTGTACCGGCCTCCAGAACTAAAATATAGACCCGATACTAACATGTTCTAATAAATATTCATTTCCAAACCTTATAAATAATTTTAGAAAATAATTTTCTTCAAAAATTCATTTCTCGGGCTTGGGACCTCGGAATCCGATTCCAGACATACTCTTAAGTCCCATATTTTCTACGACCCTCCGGGATCGTTGAATCACGGGTCCGGTCCGGGTCCGTTTACCCAAAACATTGATCGAAGTAAAATTAATTCATTTTATAGTCAAAAATTATCAATTTGTTTTACAGATTTTCACATTTAGGCTTTACCGCTATGCGCCCGAACTATGCACGCAAATCAAAGTGATTCTAAAAGAGGTTTTTAAGGCCTTGGAACGCAGAATTCATTTTAAAAACCAGTGATGAACATTCTCCACCTCTAAAACAACCCTTCGTCCTCGAACGGACAAAAGAAGGAAGTACCTGAGTCGGGGAAAAGATGAGGATAACGGCTTCACATATCGGACTCGGACTCCCAGGTCGATGCCTCAGGAGGCTGACCTCTCCACTGAACACGAACAGAAGGAAAACTCTTTGATCTCAACTGATGAACCTACCGGTCTAGAATAGCCACCGGCTCCTCTTCATAAGACAAGTCCTTGTCCAACTGGACAGTGCTGAAATCTAACATGTGTGATGGATCACCATGATATTTCTGAAGCATGGACACATAAAACACTGGATGCATGACTGATAAGCTCGACGACAATACAAGTCTATAAGCCACCTCTCCTACTCGATCAAGAATCTTAAACGGCCCAATTAACCTAGGGCTAAGCTTGCCCTTCTTCCCAAATCTCATAACGCCCTTCATAGGCGACACTCGAAGCAATACCCGCTCACCGACCATGAATGCCAAATCACGAACCTTGCGGTCAGCATAGCTCTTTTTCCTGGACTGAGCTGTATGAAGCCTATCCTGAATAATCCTGACCTTGTCCAAGGCATCCTGAACCAGATTCGTACCCAACAATCGAGCGTCCCCCGGCTCAAACCATCCAATCGGAGATCGACACCTTCTGCCATATAAAGCCTCATAGGGAGCCATCTAAATACTCGGCTGGCAGCTGTTGTTGTAGGCAAACTATGGTAAAGGCAAAAACTGATCCCACAAGCCTCCAAAGTCAATGACACAAGCTCGGAGCATATCCTTCAAAATCTGAATAGTTCGCTCGGACTGCCCGTCCGTCTGAGGGTGAAATGCTATGCTCAACTCAACCCGTGTGCCCAACTCTCGCTGAACTGCTTTCCAGAAATGTGAGGTAAACTGCATATCTCGATCCGAAATGATAGACACGGGCACACCATAAAGATGAGCAATCTCCCGGATATAGATCTCAGCTAACCTCTCGGAAGAATATGAGACTGCCACAAAAATGAAGTGTACTGACTTGGTCAACCTATCAACAATGACCCACACTGCATCAAACTTCTTCTGAGTCCGTGGGAGTCCAGTAACAAAGTCCATAGTGATACGCTCCCACTTCCACTCAAGAAGCTCAATCCTCTAAAATAAACTACCGGGCCTCTAGTGCTCGTACTTAACCTACTGACAATTCAAAAACCGAGCCACATATGCAACGATATCCTTCTTCATTCTCCGCCACCAATAGTACTACCACAAATCCTGATACATCTTCGCGGCGCCCGGATGAATAGAGTACCGAGAACTATGGGCCTCCTCTAAAATCAACTCTCGAAGTCCATCTATATTAGGCACACAAACTCGACCCTGCAATCTCAAAACTCCATCATCACCTAAGGTAATCTGCTTGGCACCTACATGCTGCATCGTGTCTCTAAGGACACACAAATGGGGATCATCATACTGCCAATCACAGATACGCTCCAATAAAGAAGAACGAGTGCAAGCTAACACACGACTGCTCTCAGAAACATCCAACCTCAAGAACTAATTGGCCAAAGCCCGAACATCCAAAAAAAGAGGCCATTCACCGACCGGAATATAAGCAAGACTGCCCCTACTGCCTGACTTCCTACTCAAGGCATCGGCCACCACATTGGCCTTTCCCGGATGATATAAGATGGTGATATCATAGTCTTTCAACAACTCCAACCACCTCCTCTGCCTCAAATTCAACTATTTTTTCTTGAACAAATACTGAATACTCTTGTGATCCGTGAACACCTCACATGCCATGCCATACAGATAATGCCTCCAAATCTTCAATGCGTGAACAATGGCTGCCAACTCCAAATCATGAACCGGATAGTTCTTCTCATGAATCTTCAAATGTCGCGAAGCATAGGCAATGACCTTGCCATTCTGCATCAACACTGCACCAAGTATAATACGAGATGCATCATAATAAACTGTATAAGGCCCTGAACCTGTGGGCAAAACCAACACCGGTGCTGTAGTCAGAGCTGTCTTGAGCCTCTGGAAGCTTGCCTCACACTCGTCCGACCATCTAAACTAGGCAACCTTCTGGGTCAACCTGATCATCGGGGCTGCGATAAATGAAAACCCCTCTACGAAGCGACGATAGTAGCCTGCCAAACCCAAGAAACTCTGAATCTCTGTAGCTAATGTTGGTCGAGGCCTGTTCTTAACTGCCTCAATCTTCTTCAGATCAACCTAAATACCCTCTGCTGACACCACATGACCCAGGAATGCAATTAAACTCAACCAGAACTCATACTTCAAAAACTAGGCGTACATTGACTGTCCCTCAAAGTTTGAAGAACCACTCTAAGATGATTTTCATGCTCCTTCCGGCTGCAGGAATATATCAAACTATCATCAATAAAGACTATCACGAATGAATCCAAGTAAAGCCTGAACACTCGAATCATCAAACCCATAAAAGCTGCTGGGGCATTTGTCAACCCGAATGACATCACCAAGAGCTCATAATGCCCGTACCGAGTGCGAAAAGCTGTCTTAGGAACATCGGATGCCCTAATCCTCAACTGATGGTAGCCAGATCTCAAGTCAATCTTTGAAAATACCTTGGCACCCTGAAGTTGATTGAACAAATCATCAATCCTCGGCAGCGGATACTTATTCTTAATTGTAACCCTGTTCAATTGCCGGTAATCAATTCACATTCTCATCGACCCATCTTTCTTCTTAACAAACAACACCGGCGCACCCCAAGGCGAAACACTGGGTCTAATGAAACCCTTCTCAAGCAAGTCTTGTAACTGCTCCTTCAACCCTTTCTACTCAGGCGGGTCCATACGATATGACGGGATAGAAATGGGCTAAGTGCCCGGAGCCAAATCAATGCAGAAATCAATATCCCTGTTGGGTGGAATGCCCGACAGGTTTGAAGAAAATACCACAGGAAACTCCTGAATAATGGGAACAGAATCAACAGAAGGGACCTCAGCACTAGAATCGCGAACATAAGCCAAATAGGCCAAACACCCCTTCTCGACCATGCGCCGAGCCTTCAGATAAGAGATAACACTATGGGTAAAATGACCAGGAGTCCCTCTCCACTCTAAATGAGGTAGACCCGACAAGGCTAAGGTCACAGTCTTGGCATGACAATCCAAGATAGCGTGGTAAGGTGATAACTAGTCCATATGACATCAAAATCGACCATGTCTAAAAGAAGTAAATCTAGACGAGTCTCAAGACCTCCAATCACAACTATATATGAATGATGGACTTGATTTGCCCCAATGGAATCACCCACCGGTGTAGACTCATAAATAATAACACTCAAAGAATCACTAGGCATGACCAGATACGGTGCAAAATAAGATGACACATACAAGTAGGTAGACCCTAGATCAAATAACACTGAAGCATCTCTATCACAAACCAGAACCGTACCTGTAATAACTGCATCTGAAGCCTTATCCTCGGGCTTGGTTGGAAGATCATAATATCAGGGTTGGGCCCCACCATCCTGAACTACATCTTTGGGACGGCCTGCTGCTTACTGGCCTCCACCTCTAGCAGCATGATATCCACTTCTAATACCTCTACCTCCACCTCTAACACCTCTACCCCCACCTTTAACTGGCGGGGCAGGTTGTGGAACACTCGGTGCTTGAACCATGGCATAGGAACCCTGATGCTGAGAGCTAATCGGTGCTCAAGGGAAAAACCTAGCAATGTGACCTACATCACCACAAGTGTAACAAGCCCTCGGCTGCTGAACCTGACGACCTGAATGACCACCTCGAAAACTCTAAAGCGGCGATGTCACTGATAGGAGCTAGTGGTGCAATGTAGGACTGCTGACCAGAATACTGCATCTGAGGACCACGACCACCAGAAGCACTGTGAGAAACCTGGAGAGCCGATTGAAAAGGCTTAGGAGGATGACCTCTACCATACGAATCTCTACCTCCAAACGAGGTACCACTGAATCTGCCTGAACGAGAGGGCCTTTTGTCTGCCCCATGACCACGCCCCTATGATAGAACCATCTCAGCTCTCTGGGCCACATTAGCCGCCTCCTGTAAAGATATCTCACTCCCAGTATCTCTAGCCATCTGAAGACAAATCGGATGAATATGTCTATCAATGAACCTCCTCACCCTCTCTCTCGGTGGGAAGTATGATAAGAGCATGGTGAGCCAAATTGATGAATCTAGTCTCATTCTCGGCGACAGTCATAGAACCCTATTGGAGATGGTCAAACTTCCTCCGATAGGTCTCTCACTGTGTGATAGGGGGAAACTTCTCCAAAAATAGCTATGTGAACTGCTCCTAGGTTAAGGCTGGCAATCTGGCTGGTCTAGCCAAGCAATAATCTTTCCACTAAGACTTAGCGCATCCAAACAAACAAAAAGTGGCAAAATCGACCCCACTGGTTTCAACTATTCCCATGTTCTTAAGAACCTCGTGACAGCTGTCTAGATAATCCTGGGGATCCTCAGTAGATGCACCGCTGAATGTAGTAGTGAAGAACTTGGTAAACCTGTCCAATCTCCACAAAGCATCGGCAGACATAGCTGCTCCATCGCCGGACCAAGCTACCACACCCGACTGAACTGCTGGAGTCTAAAACTGGGGAGCTACCTGCTCCGGAGTGCGAGTAGGTGGAGTCTGGGCTCCTGCTCCAGTCTGAGAGACTGCTGGTGCTACAAGAAGCAAACCTGCCCTGGTGACACTCTCCATAAGGCCCACTAGTTGGACCAGAGCATCCTGAAGAACTCGGGTAGCAATAAACCTCTTTGGGACCTAAGCTAGGCCCACCGGAACTGCTGGAGCCGGAACCTCATCATCAAAATCAACCTGAGTCTCCACTGTGGGTGTTGCTGCCCTAGGCTAAGCTCTGCCCCTACCTCGGCCTCTAGCACAGCCTCAGCCTCGCCCTCTGCCCCTCGTGGGAACTGCTGCTGGGGGCTAGGGCTACTGGTCAGCAGATGAGGAAGCGCGCGTTCTCGACATCTGCGATAGAACAGAATAGAAATTCAATCAACATTAAAAAACCAAACCGCACGAAAGGAAAGAAAAGATGTTAAATTTTCCTAACCTTGTAGCCTCTAGGGGATAAATACAAACGTATCGGTACCAATCTCTCAAACTCCACTATGCTTGTTTGTGAACTATGAGACCCATGTAACCTAGAGCTATGATATATACTTGTCACATCCCGAATTTCCCAGCCTCGAGAGTTGTGATGGTGCCTACTAATATGAGTTAGGCAAGCCAGTCCTTTAATTACTTATCGCATTATCCAATTATTTCTTTTTAGCAATTATAAACCGGTAACGTGATAACAACGGAAATTCAAATTTAAGTAGAAGACAATGATAAAATATATGACGACTATATCTATTACAAATACTTAAGGCTTAACCACCCAAAACTTGGTGTCACAGTGTCACAGACGGTCTAAGATTTACTACATACAAGGCCTGAAGAAAATATCAATACACTGTTTCTGAATATAAAGAAAATGAAACAAGAACTAAGGATAGAGAAGACGCTAGGGCCTGCGGACGCCTACAGGTCTACCATGGATCTCCG
Source organism: Nicotiana glauca (assembly GCA_026770625.1). Classification (NCBI taxonomy): domain Eukaryota; kingdom Viridiplantae; phylum Streptophyta; class Magnoliopsida; order Solanales; family Solanaceae; genus Nicotiana; species Nicotiana glauca. The sequence goes on along the minus strand of MU770933.1, from coordinate 33,199 downwards.
CGTGGACTGAAGGTAGCCTCCAACTACGGTCCGAATTCAATAGCACTGGGATCTGCATAGAAGAGTACAGAGTGTAGCATCAGCACAACCCCCCATGTGCTGGTAAGTGTTTAACCTAACCTCGGCAAGGTAGTGACGAGTCTAGACCAGACTACCATATAAACCAGTGTAGTTCAAATATATATAGCGGAAAAGAAATACAAAGATAACCAATCAAAATGGGAGGGGCAACATACTGTTGGGGGAGATAACAACCCGCATAGAAGGACATCAAATAAACGAAATAAACAACATAACTCAGATATCAACCAAGAATCAAAATTAATAAATTCAAGGCATCACCCTTCATGCTTTTACTCTCGTCCTTACCAAAGCAATCATATAACAAAAGTGTGCACGGCATCAACCTTCGTGCTTTTAATCTCTTTCCTCACCATATAATCAATAAAATCGCCACAGAATGGTACATCGTGTGGCACGACATCACCCTTCGTGCTTTACACTCTTTCCTCACAATAATACACAAGCATCACCCTTCGTGCTTTATACTCTTTCCTCACAAAGCAGCAATGCACGGCATCACCCTTCGTGCTTTAACTCTCTTCCTCACCCAAGCAACAATCATAAACAATAGGGCAAGGGAATAAATGAAATTGTAATAAAGATCCCGACATGGGAATAACAATTCAACAAATAAATCCTGGCAAGGGAACAATATCAATGAAATCAACATCCCAGCAAGGGAGATAACGAATAAATCAATAATAGTCCGGCAAGGGTGTTAACATAATAACTTCTTTTCTTTCTCACTTTTATCTCACAATTCACTTTATAACTCAAGCCAATTCTCTAGATATTCAATTATCACTTACTCCTTCACAATTCGTTAGTCAATATGAGCCATCGCTCCTTAATATTCATAGGTCACAAATCCTTCCACAAACTTTACACAACATATAGAAACCATCACCAAGGCATGAAAGATATAACGAAGTCATGAAAATCATAATATAAAACCCACAGGCATGCTAGACACCAACATATAGATACTCGTCACCATGCATATACGCCGTACTAAACAATTACCACATAGCAAATAGGACTCAACTCCTAATCCCTCAAGCTAAAGTTAGACCAAACACTCACCTAGATACCTCGAATACAATTCACTTTTCAATTATAGCTTTACCCCTTGATTCCACCGCCAATTTGCTCGAATCTAGCCATAAGTTACTTAATTACATCAATAAACGCTAAATGAATCAATTCGAATTCATAAAAATGAATTTTCCAAAGTTTTACCCATAAAGTCAAAAATTGTCCTCGGGGCCACATGGTCAAAACCTGAGGTTCGAACCAAAACCCGATCATCCATTACCTCACGAACTCAAATATATAATTTGTTTTGAAATCGGACATCAAATCGAGGTCCAAATCCCCAATTTTTTTTAAAAAAACCTAGGTTCTACCCAAAACACCTAATTTCCCCCATGAAAATCATTGATTTGAAGTTCAAATCATGTCGAAAGATGTTAAGAATTGAAGAAAGTTAGTTAAAAATGACTTACAATTGATTTGGAGAAGGAAAAATCCTTGAAAAATTGCCTAAGTGTGTTTATGTTTTGAGAGAATATGAAAAATGGGTTTAAAATCGTCTAAGTGTAAAAGTTGCAGGTCTCTGACATTGGAATTGCGAACAGGTGTTCGCAATTGCAAACCTCGACCTCTGCTGGCTTGGAAATTGCGAAATAGGCCTCACATTTGCGAACCCTTCAGGAAAAATAGGACGTTCGCATTTGCAAAAAACTTATCGCATTTGCGACTTGGGAATTGCGACTACTGCATCACATTTGCGACTCAATGCTGGAACAGGGATTTTCGAATTTGTGAAAGAAGTCTCACATTTGCGAGATTGAGCTGGCCTGGATTCCTTCGCATTTGTGATCAGCCACTCGCATTTGCGAGCCAGGCTTCACAAATGCGAAGCCTGCAGGCTTGCTATGCACAACTGAAATCTGCAGTTTTTCTAAGTTCAAAATGCACCCTGTGGCCTATCCAAAACTCACCTGAGCCCTCGGGGCTCCAAACCAAATATACACACAACCTCAAAAACATCCTACGAACTTATTCGTGTACTTAAATCACCAAAATAACATCATGAACATTGAATTAAACCTCAAGATCAATGAAATTTCTCAAAACATCTTTAAACATCAAATTTTGCATCTAAGGCCCGAATCATGTCAAACGTATTCCGTTTCTTACCAAACTTCGTAGAATTATCTTAAATCATATATAAGACCTATATCGGGTGCTGCAACCAAAATACGGGCTCGATACCAACATTTTCTAATCAAAATTCATTTCCAAACATTATAAATAATTTCAAAAAATAATTTTCTTCAAAAATTCATTTCTCGGGCTTGGGACCTCCGAATCTGATTCCGGGCATACGCCCAAGTCCCATATCCCTGTCCGGTGGCATGCTCGATAGGTTTGAAGGAAATACATTAGAAAACTCCCGAACAATAGGCACATAATCAACAGAAGGGACCTCAGCACTAGAATCACGAACATAAGCCAAATAGGCCAAAAAACCCTTCTTGACCATACATCGAGCCTTCATATAAGAGATAACACTACTGGTAGAATGAACAGGAGTCCTTATCCACTCTAAACGAGGTAGACCCAACAAGGCTAAGGTTACAGTCTTGGCATGACAGTCCAAGATAGCGTGGTAAGGTGATAACCAGTCCATCCCTAATATGACATCAAAATCGACCATGTCCAAAAGAAGAAAATCTACACGCGTCTCAAGACCTCCAATCACAACTATACATGAACGATGGACTGGATCTACCCGCTAGTGTAGACACATAAACATGAGAACTCAAAGAATCACTAGTCATGACCAGATACGGTGCAAAATGAGATGACACATACGAGTAGGTAGACCCTAGATCAAATAACACTGAAGCATCTCTATCACAAATCAGAACCGAACCTGTAATAACTACATCTGAAGCCTTAGCCTTGGGCCTGGATTGAAGAGCATAACACCAGGGCTGGGCCCCACCACCCTGAACTATATCTGGGACGGCTTGCTGCTGGCTGGCCTCCACCTCTAGCATCCTGAGCTCCACCTTTAATACCTCTACCTCCACCTCTAGCACCTCTACTCCCACCTCTAGCTGGCTGGGCAGGCTATGGAACAATCAGTGCTTGAACCATGGCATGGAAACCTGATGTTGAGAGCTAATCAGTGCTCAAGAGCAAAACCTAGCAATATGACCCACATTATAACAAGTGTAACAAGCCCTCGGCTGCTGACCCTGACGACCTGAATGACCACCTCGAAAACTCTGAAGTGGCGGTGCACTGATAGGAGCAGGTGGTGCACTGTAGGACTGCTGATCAGAATACTGCATCTGAGGACCACGACCACCTGAAGCACCATGAGAAACCTAGAGATCCAACTGAAAAGGCCTAAGAGGATGACCTCTACCATACGAATCTCTACCTCTAAATGAGGTACCACTAAATCTGCCTGAATGACAGGGCCTCTTGTCTGCCCCTTGACCACCCCCCTGTGATAGAACCATCTCAACTCTCTAGGCCACATTGGTCACCTCCTGGAAAGATATCTCACTTCCAGTCTCTCTAGTCATCTGAAAATGAATCGGCTGAATAAGTCCATCAAAGAACCTCCTCACCCCCTCTCTCTCTCTCTCGGTGGGAAGTATGATAAGAGCATGACGAGCCAAATTGATGAATATGGTCTCGTACTGGGTGACAGTCATAGGACCTTGCTGGAGACACTCAAATTGCCTCCGATACGCCTCTCTCTATGTGATAGTGAGAAAATTCTCCAGAAATAGCTACATGAACTACTCCTAGGTCAAGGATAGCGATTCGGATGGTCTAGCCAAGAAATAATCTCTTCACCAAGTCTTAGTGAATCCAGACAAGTGAAAAGTGGCAAAATCGACCCCATTGGTCTCAACTATCCCCGTGTTCCTAAGAACTTCATGACAGTTGTCTAGATAATCCTAGGGATCCTCAGTAGATGCACCGCTAAATGTAGTAGTGAAGAGCTTGGTGAACCTGTCCAATCTCCACAAAGCATCGGCAGATATAGGTACTCTATTGCTTGTCTGAGCTACCACACCCGGCTGAACTGCTCCAACTGGTTGAACTGCTGGAGTCTGAAACTGGGGATCTACCTACTCCGGAGTGCGAGTAGCATTAGTCTGGGCTCCTTCTCCAGTCTGAGAGACAGCTGGTGCTACAAGAAGCAAACCTGCCCAGGTGACACTCTCCATAAGGACTACTAGTCGGACCAGAGCATACTGAAGAACTAGGGTAGCAATAAACACCACTGGGACATGAGCTGGGCCCACCGAACTACTGGGGCCAAAACCTCATCATCAAAATCAACATGAGTCTCCACTGCGGGTGCTGCTGCCCTGGGCTAAGCTCTGCCTTTACCTCGGCCTCTAGCACAGCCTCAGCCTCGGCCTCGCCCTCGCCCTCTGCCCCTCGTGGGAGCTGCTACTGGGGGCTCGGGTTGCTGGTCAGCGGATGAGGAAGCGCACGTTATCAGCATCTGCGAGAGAATATAATAGTAATTCAATCAGCATTGAGAAACCAAACCGCACGACAGGAAATAAAAGATGTGTAATTTTCCTAACACTGTAGCCTCTGAGGGATAAATATAGACGTCTCTCTACCGATCCCTCAGACTCTACTAAGCTTGTCTGTGAATTGTAAGACCCAAGTAACCTAGAGCTCTGATACCAACTTGTCACATCACGAATTTTCCACCCCCCCGTTCTATAAATAAAAATATACCGTACTCCCGAATCATGCATGCGACGCAGGTACACATCAAGATACATGCTCAATCAGTCAATTAAGAACTTACCGGGGAATATTTATCCAAATAACAATTTCTCTTTTAACAAATCTAGGAAAAATGATCCTGGATTTTTAAATAATCCAAGTATAACATGCTTTTGGGTCCTAACTACCCGGATAATAGCATAATAGTAGCTACGCATGGACTCTCGTCACCTCGTGTGTAGCCCCCGCAAATAGGAGCACATAATCAATTATTTCACCTATGGGGACAATTCCATCTTACAAGGTTAGAAAGGAGACTCACCTCGCTCCGAAGACTCATAACCGGCATTCTACATTCCTCCGAAGACTTGCACCAATGCACAATGCTCCAAAACTAGCCAATGATTATACAAATCCATTAATATATGCACAATTAAACTTTACACCCCAATTTGTAACAATTCCTAACCCCAAACGAAAAATTGACCAAAACGCCCTCGGGCCCACATGCCCGAAATCCGAAATTTCCCGAAGATATACTCTACCCATAGCTTTACTAACTCAAATATATAATTTACTCATAATTCCATGCTCAAATTCGTGGTAAAATCCAATTTATCAAGTTTCTAGGTTTTCTTCCAAAAATCCCAATTTTTCCACAATTTTCATGCCTAATTCCATGATATAATCTTGTATTTAACTTGGAAATAAGTAGGGGTAACTTACCTTAACATGGATGACAAAATCTCCCCTTGAAGCTCTCCAAAAATTGCCCAATGAAGTGATGAAAATGAGTGAAATGAACTCAACCCCGTTTTTAAAACAATCTGCCCAGCGACTTCCGCACCTGCAGCTACTCTGCCGCTCTTGCGGTTCTGCAGGTGCGGCTAATATTCCACATCTGTGGTTTCAACCTTGGCTTCCCCTTCCGCTCCTGCGATATCCCTTCCGTAGATGCGGTCCCACTTATGCGGATCTTTGACCGCATCTGTGGTCTGCGAGCCTTCGACCACTTCCGCTTCTGCGGCTCCCTCTACCGCTTCTGCGATCCACCCTCGCCACCCCAGCTTCCGCTTCTGCGCTTCCTTTTCTGCAGGTGCGATCCCGCATCTGCAGTCCCAGCTCCCCTTACCAACATTCGCATCTGCGGTCTTCCTGGCCGCTTCTGCAACTCTGCACCTGCGGACAAATCTTCGCAGGTGCGGAAATACCAGATATCAGCTGCCTCAGCTTTTCTTCAACTCCAAATTCGGTCCGTTGACCACCTGGAATCCACTCGAGGCCCCCAGGACCTCAACCAAACCTACCAACCAATCTCAAAACACGTTACGTACTTGCTCGAGGCCTCAAATCATATAAAACAACGCTAAAACCTCGAATTTCACCCCGATTCAAGCTTTATGAACTTTGAACTTTCCAACTTCCATTTCTGATGTTTAAACATATCAAATCATGTCTGATTGACCTCAAATTTTACACACAAGTCATATTTGACATTACAGACCTACTCCAACTTCCAAAATCGGATTTCGACCCCGATATAAAAAAAGTCCACCTCCGGTCAAACTTTTCAAAAGCCTTCAAATTTCTATCTTTAGCCAAATGGCTCCAAAATGACCTACGGACCTCCGAATTCACATCTGATCGCGCCCCCAACTCCAGAATCACCATACGGAGCTATTCGTAGTCTCGGAATCCCAAACGGACATTGATAACATGGAAATGCTCTTCAAGCCAAACTTATGAAATTTCTTCTAAAATGCTAACTTCCACAATAGGCGCCAAAACGCTCCCAGATTTTCCAAAACCCAATCCGGGCATACGCCCAAGTCTGAAATCCTCATATGAACCTGTTGGAACCTTCCGATCCTGATTTCGAGGTCGTTTTCTCAAAATTCCAGTCCTAGTTCATTCTTTCAGCTTTAAGCTTCCAAAATGAGAATTCCCTTTCCAAATAAACTCTGGACTTTCTGAAATTCAATTCCGACCACACGTATAAGTCACAATACCCGAAATGAAGTTGTTCATGGCCTTAGACTACTAGATGAAGTGCTAGAACTCAAAACGACCGGTCGAGTCGTTACATTCTCTCCCACTTAAACATATGTTCGTCCTCGAACGTGCTGAGAATTGCACTGGAGTGGTCTGCAATCGATGTTTAACTTCAAATGCACCTTCCCGTGCTACCACAACTCAGTTGAGCACATTAGCTCGATCAGTTCTGAAGATATTCTCTTTTATTCAAGCAGATACGGCTCAAAGTCCAATTCCAACATCCGGAACTCCATGCTAGGCATGTTTCCAACATGCACTCATTATATCAATAACTACACGTTGTACTCAGACGCGACTGCATAACTTTGCTGAATTCACACTTTGGGTCACTTTACTCATAGGACCACAATAACATTTCTGATCGAATTAATCAAAATTCCACGAATCCGATGCTCCCATTTCACCTCATGACTTACATGGGTTTTGCTCTAACTTTTACAACACCGAAGATGTACCGAAATTCATAACCAAATGCTGAATCAACAAATCATTGGGTCTATACCCCTGACAAGAGTCATTGCCTTTTCCTGAACCATCTAATGGTCTTAGCTCCTTCATACACTTCATATAATCAAATTGCACTGGTCCTAAATCCAATAATCTCGTCTCACCCAGTACGAACTGCTCAGGCAATAAGCCACCTCGGACACAATCAAAAGTCCCATATGACGCTATCATGTGCCAATAGGCTACCAATTAGAATGTGATACAAAAGGAAACGAACTTTAAAAGGAGATCTAATTACCCCGCTTGCTAATCATACATGTGACATGGGCAACATGCTAAACGGACACCCCGCTCGCGAATCATACATGCGATGCTGGCTCACAACTAGAATGAGCTTCTCTCAGAAAATGGGAAACAGAACACATAAAGGCAAATAGGGGAACTGTACTGAACATCATACTGTTGCGGCGTGCAACCTGATCCAAATAACATACCCATGGTGGCGTGCCACCCGATCCACACATAGAACTCACATAAGGAGATGTACGTCGAGCTAAATTTCTCGTTACAACAAAATACCGGATATCAGTCTTAAATACATAAAGTGTATAATACCATCCTCTAGGAAGACATATAACACTATAATCCACAAACTCGGGCACAACTGAGGTGCGATATAAGATCTGAATCTCAAGAGCCATTCTGCTCATATAGAATCATCGCCACGCAGAACCTCAACACATAAAAATTTAACAAGCCGTCTCACAACTCATACGGCATAATACATCATTACCTGAAATAGCTAATGAAAAAATAACACCCCGACTATTCCTTCATAAGGAACGCTCGCTGAAACGAACACAACTGGCCTGATATAAAGCCATGTTCACATGTAGATCAATCCACTGATCTCAAGCCGATTCCTGATTGCACCAACTTGGATAATAACCTTTCAAAGGTCCATAGTAACTCCCTTTTTCTCATAACACATAAGAACAACCATCATAACTGGAGCAACCTCCTCGGTTCATAACCCAATAAACAAATTGCCCTCCATGCCTAAATTCTCAAATTAATGATATTACCACAATCCTCATACTTGGTTTAAATCTTTAGTCAATCAAGTGACTACATGTCACACGTATACAATCTTCCTGTGGGACACGCTCCCACAATCTTCCAGAATGAATAACGGGTCCGCACATCTAAACCGTTGGCCGCACTAATGCTGAAAAGCGATCAAGAATCCTTAACTAGGATGCAAAGCCTCTTTCACAACACATCGATCTCAGGTGACGTTGAACACAATACCAATTTACTTTAAATATTCCACCCTTTTCTTGCTCATCCGAGCTCATGACATCCTTACCAACAGCAAACTGCAATCTCGATCCTCACTTCGAATTTCCATGCTACTCACTGCACCCAACGTGCCAACATACGATAGAACACGATTTTCATCGTAACACCGAAATTATTAATATTTTAACACTTCATCATATAAGATCTTTTCTCTTAACTCACTTCAGGAGAATCATAGCAACAGACAGGTAAATTCCCATAACCGTAGGATATGCAAATCTCTAAGTAGTGGTCCAAGCCACCATATCCCTTTCGAAATCCGCTTCCACTTAACAAGCAATAATAGAAGAATGCTTTTGAATAACATCAATTACGGCGGCCGACAAGCCTCACACGTACCGCCACAAATCATGCGCATAACTTGATCACGCTAATGAACTGATCACTGACCCCAATATGCCAATTCAATTATAGCTGATCAATCTACCTCCTTCCAGTTTATCCTTGATTGCCTTGGAAATAATACTAACTCTCTTCAACACATAACATACTCCCTCTGCACTCACCCTGAGTGACCTTGAGTCACGAGACCATGCTGCCTCAAATCCCACGAGCTATTTCATATCTCTCAAATGCTTCACCACAAGTCAAAATATCATAGAACATTCAGGGCACCTTATCATAAGCTGTTACAAATCTTTGATTCTTAACTATACTCAAAGGCTTAAAATCATTTGGCATCACACTTTATCCCTTGGTATCTACTAGGACCGTTGTTGAGAGCCACCCGTTCTGACTTGGTCCCAAATATAATCAACTCCATGAATCTTCTAGCACATTAATACCCTCTAAACAAACCCGCTTCTATACAAGGCATAAATCCTGAATCCTTGCCCAAGTTCGAACATGAGCCAATAAGGCCAACCATAGCACGCCCCCAACAATTCATCTACACATTTTACCACTTATGGTATTTTTTCGTAGCTGGAATAACCCATCAATATGCTAATAACCGGAAACCTCACAAGTAGTTAACCATACAACCCAATCATAGGTGGTGGGACTGTCCCACTTAGCTTGAAGCCATTATTTCACAACTCTGGAATTCACCGGGGTTCCTTATCTCTTATCGACATAATCGGGCGCAATCAACCGCCAAAATTCTCTGAATCATTTGGTAACACCCCCTTTTGATGCTCTGAATCATCGATCCCATTCGCACGATCGATCTCTTTACTGTTTAACTAATAGAATTCTTTCCAGAAGCCTCGCCAACCACACGACCGCTACCCTGCTCACAGGAAATAACCCATATGTGGAAATCACTTCCCGCCATCTTCCAATGCTACTGCACGGGATACAATCACTACGACATCAATAACCCATCCTGAGTCCAAGCTCACTCTCTAGCTGTACCAGTCCATTTACCCCTTGTGGATATCAATTAGATGTGCGGCAACACCTTTCCAATTTCAAGTTATGCTGCATCCTTCTTCATTTTAAGCAGCTCCTTTCCGTCATACCAAATCTCCTGCCGCATACAACCCATGCTTCGAATTAAACCTGCAGACTTCAATTACCCGTCGCTAAAATCCCATATCATTCCAAGTTCTCCTTAGGCACGTAGTCATCCTACTACTAAGCCCTATACAGCTCCGCCACTCTCCCACTTTGGGCAAACTCGCTCCTTTAATCAACTGCTCGACCTACGCTTCTTATACCTGGCCCTTTAGAAGTTTAAAACTCCGCCTGACACTTCCCACATGTTTTCTCATCTTTTGCTGCTCAGTTATTTCCTTAATAAAATGTATCTTCCTGGAAATTGAATCCACAATTTATCTCTAACTTTAAACTTTTCCGAAGGTCATCTTTCTTGAACTGTCAACATTTGAAATACTGATTCAATCCTAAACCACCGCATCCTGCGATGCCTGATGGTTGTATCTCTGATACTATTTCATAATATCTTGCCCCAAGGGCGAGTTGTAGCAGATTATAACATCGACGAACTTAGTACGTTCCATTAAGGCCACGAACGTTCCATTAGGGCCACGACACCCCATCATAGAAGAAAGCTCCACCACGCTTGCAATTACCAAGTCTCATTACTTCCACCAACCCACATTAGACCACCCTTAGTCCGATTGCCTTTCCCTTGCCGAGAATTAAATACTGAACCCCTTGATTACGCACGAAGTAAACCTTCCTTCAATTCATTCACTGCCCCAACGCATGGGCAAACATTCTACCATCACACCAATACTGTAGAATAATCGCTCATAAGCATCGCGGCAACCTGTGCCTAGCCTCAAGGCTCTTAGAAGTGTTGTTACTGAGCTGAACACTAGAATATCCTTCCATAAGGTGACTATAATAGTCCAATCAACTATACCGGGAGAATCATCTCGCACCACATTTGTAGTGCCATTACAATCCATCAATTTTCGATTTATAACAAGCTCTCGCGTAAGATTGAGTAGGAAGAAATCAAAGGCATAAGCCTCAAAGGAATTGAACCGCACGATAAGGAAATCAATAAGGGAAGTACTCCTAACAACCCTATAGCCTCCCGAGGAAAAGTACAGACGTCTCCGTACCAATCCGCGAGACTCTACTAGACTTGCTCAGGACTCATGAGACCGATGGGAACCTAGTGCTCTGATACCATATTGTCACGACCCAAAATCCATTAAGGGTCGTGGTGGCCGAATGCCGCTGTCAGGCAAGCCAACAAAGAATGTATAATTAAATTCCAGTGTTAGTATTTGCGGGAATCATTGTTTTTATGCGTTAAATATTAGATATTAAAAATTTTACAAAATGAACATAAAGTCGATAAAAGACTTAATACTGAATAATCCAAGATCTTCCCAGAACCCGATGTCACAAGTGCATGAGCATCTACAGATAAGGAAATAAAATACAACATCCGTCCGAAATATAGTGGACAAGAAATAAGTACAATGTACTGAAAAGGACTATACTAGCTACGGGTTGCCTCGAATAATGCAACTCACCTAGTCCCAGAATTATCCGTGCTACTACACCCATAAGGCCACTAGAGTTACATATACCTGTGCAACAAAAATGCATAGAAGTGTAGTATGAGTACGTAAACAACGTGTACTCAATGAGTATCCCGCATAATCTCGAAGAAGTAGAGACGAGATGGTCGACTTCAATACTTGCTAGAGGTCCAATAATAATAATATACTAAAAGTGTTAGGAAATCATTGATTTTTTTATAGCAGTTCTAACTCGCAAGGCGGGAAAACAGGTAAACACCTTTAACAAATAATAAAGGATTTTCAAGTTTACTTTGCATTATCTTATCAATTTATATCAAGCCATGAAAGGCAATATCCACATTTAAAATTCTCAGGAAATAATATATATCATGCGCAAATCATGCCGAGGTCGACGGCCCGCTCTAACAAATATGTAAGTTGTGCACTACCGAGGGTCGAACGGCCCGAACCATAGATGCATCTATTTAATCTGCCGAGGCATTCGGCCCGTTCCATAAATAAACACATACCATGCTCGCGAATCATGCATGCGGCGCAGGTACACATAGAGATACATGCTCAATCAGTCAATTAAGAACTTACCGAGAAATATTTATCCAAATAACAATTTCTCTTTTAACAAATTCAGAAAAATTATGTTTAATCCCTTTTTAAAATTCACTTACTAATTCAATGGCATTTAAGCAATTCAAGTTGTCAATGGGTTCATAAATAATCCAAGTATAACATGCTTTTGGGTCCTAACTAGTTGGATAATAGCATAATAGTAGCTACGCACGGACTCTCGTCACCTCGTGCGAACGTAGCTCCCGCAAATAAGAGCACATAATCAATTATTTCACCTATGGGGACAATTCCCTCTTACAAGGTTAGAAAGGAGACTCACCTCGCTCCGAAAACTCATAACTGACATTCTACATTCCTCCGAAGACTTGCACCAACGCACAATGCTCCAAAACTAGCCAATGATTATACAAATCCATTAATATATGTTCAATTAAACTTTACAACCCAATTTGTAACAACTCCTAACCCCGAACGAAAAGTTGACCAAAACGCCCTCGGGCCCACGTGCCCGAAATCCCAAATTTCCCGAAGATATACTCTACCCATAGCTTCACTAGCTCAAATATCTCATTTACTCATAATTCCATGCTCAAATACGTGGTAAAATCCATTTTATCAAGTTTCTAGGTTTTCTTCCAAAAATCCCAATTTCCCCACAATTTTCATGCCTAATTCCATGATATAATCTTGTATTTAACTTGGAAATGAGTAGGGGTAACTTACCTTAACATGGATGATAAAATCTCCCCTCTAAGCTCTCGAAAATTCGCCCAATGAAGTGATGAAAATGAGTGAAATGAACTCAACCCTGTTTTTAAAACAATCTGCCCAGCGACTTCCGCACCTCTGGCTCCTCTGGCCCTTCTGCGGTTCCGCAGGTGCGGCCAATATTCTACATCTGCGGTCTCACCCTTGGCTGCCCCTTCCGCTCCTGCGAAATCCCTTCTACATATGCGGTCCCGGTTCTGCGGATCTTTGACCGCATATGCTGTCTGCGAGCCTTTGACCACTTCCGCTTATGCGGCTCCCTCTACCGCTTCTACGATCCACCCTGGCCACCCCAGCTTTCGCTTCTGCGCTTCCTTTTCTGCAGGTGTGGTCCCGCATTTGTGACTCCCTGACCTCATCTGCACTCCTAGCTCCCCTTACCAAAATCTGCATCTGCGGTCTTCCTAGCCGCTTCTACGGCTCCGCACCTGCGGCCAAATTTTCGCAGGTGCGGAAATACCAGATATGAGCTGCCTCGGCTTTTCTTAACCTCCAAATTCGATCCATTGACCACCCGGAATCCACCCGATGCCCCGGGGACCTCAACCAAACCTACCAACTAATCCCAAAACATGTTACGGACTTGCTCGATGCCTCAAATCATATCAAACAATGCTAAAACCACGAATTTCACCCCCGATTCAAGCTTTATGAACTTTGATCTTTCTAACTTCTATTTTCGATATTTAAACCTATCAAATCATGTCCGATTGATCTCAAATTTTGCACACAAGTCATATTTGACATTACGGACCTACTCCAACTTCCGAAATTGAATTTCGACCTAGATATCAAAAAGTTCACCTCCGGTCAAACTTCTCAAAAGCCTTCAAATTTCTATCTTTAGCCAAATGGCTCCAAAATGACCTACGGACCTCCGAATTCACATCCGATCGCGCCCCCAACTCCAGAATCACCATACGGAGCTATTCACAGTCTCGTAATCCCAAATGGACATTGATAACACTGAAATGATCTTCAAGCCAAACTTATGAAATTTCTTCTAAAATGTTAACTTCTACAATTGGCGCTAAAACGCTCCCGGGTTATCCAAAATCCAATCCGGGCATACACCCAAGTCCGAAATCCTCATACAAACCTACTGGAACCTTCTGATCTTGATTTCGAGGTCATTTTCTCAAAATTCCAGTCCTAGTTCATTCTTTCAACTTTAAGCTTCCGAAATGAGAATTCCCTTTCCAAATCAACTTTAGACTTTCTGAAATTCAATTCCGATCACACGTACAAGTCACAATACCGAAATGAAGCTGTTCATGGCCTCAGACTGTTGAACGGAGCGCTAGAACTCAAAACGACTGATCGGGTCATTACAATAATTACATATTTTAGTCGATTATTACACTCTAATTTACTGCACTTTAATTGAGTTTGAGCTTTAATTGCTAGTGTTTTGCACTAATGGTGTGTTTTATGCCTTGTAGGAGTGATTCCGAGCTATGTAGATATCATGGAATGAATTTAAGTGATTTGGAGATTTAACGTTTGAGTAAAAGTTCAAGGAATTAAGCCTGGATCGTGTTTGGGGGTCAACGGATGATAGTTAGAGCGAACGAAGAATCTAGTAGGCATATTGCATACTGTCTAGTAAAATAGATATAACTATTTTCTCGGAACTCCATTTGGGCTCCACAATATATGGTTGAAAAGCTAACTCAAAGGGCTACAACTTTTATGTTTTACGTTTGTCAAAACACAAAACGGAACAGGGTGAAATATTCGCATCAATAGCGCGATTGCGCTACTTTTAGCGCGGCCAAGACAGAAAGTTGTCCAACTATCGATGCCATTAGCGCGCCCAGATGCGCAACCGCGCTAGTCTAACCCGGGAAAAGTCTTCTTTTTTCACATTGGAGAAGGTATAATTGTTTGGGCCCAACACTACCTTGTATATATACATGGGAAAATGTTATTTTGAGAGAGGAAAACACAAGCATAGAGCCGCCGTGGAGGCGGGGTTTCATCTTTTCTTCCACCAACTTGGTCTTTTTATGTTTCTTTATATGATTTGTTGTTTTGCTACCATGTCTATGTGGAGCTAAACTTAACGTTCTAGGGTTGTGGTTCTTCCATGACTATTGTTATTCGGATATTGATTTTGATTTCTTAGTTTATCATATTGGTTTATTTATTCAATCCTGCACTTAATTATTTGATTGCTTGATCACCAATTGAATACTATCTATGAATCTTGAATTGAAATCGAAAGTGGGAATTCTAGATTGCATATAGGATTGAGTAGAGCAAGTTATTGAACCTGGGCATCGGGGAACGAATTCGCAGTTAGGATAGACATATACCTAATTGCCTTGCTTGCATAATTTACAAGAATTATAATTGAGCTCTTGTTGATTCTAACTCCATAGACATATAGGCGTTAGGTTAGCTTGAATAGGCGAGTAAGAACTCGACAGATTCTTATGAGCAATATTAACCCTGTCAACCAATAAACTAGATAAGTTAGTTAGTGAATTCAATTGAAAAATACAATAGGAATGTTAGATAGCCCATAACCCTAGATCGTTTTCATTACATTGATATCATAAAAATCTGCTATTTCTCTTTTCAAAGTTCATTATTTATATTCTTTATTTAATTAGTTTAGAACTTCTAGGTTTAATTTTTTTTAGATAATTAGGATAGTCTAATTTAGTTAATAGTTAATCACAAGTCCTCGTGGGATCGATATCCGACTTTTAGTCATTTTATTACTTGACGACCGCGTATACTTGCATGTGCGTTTGGCCGCAACAAATTTTTGGCGTTGTTGCCTGGGACTTAGAAATTAACTATTTTTCTATATTAGACTTTTACTTTTATCTCTACAAGTTTTGATTTTTTTCTTCTCTTTTTATAAATATTTTTATTTTTATAACTATTTAATTTTTCTCTTAGCGTGTTTCTAGTTTTCTCAGCATGACATCTGTGGATGAAATATCCGGAGGTAAGGTTATTGATGAAAACGCTCGGTTGACAGAAGACTTTTATGGCCCATCTTTTTGGGCTTGTCATAACCTGAACTCTAGGAGGTCTAAATTTGAACATGGGAGTAAGGGTTGGTATTGGGAAGAATATTCAGGATTAAGGGAACATGAGGAATGACATTATCGTCTAACAACGTTGGTAAATGATTGGTCTAAAGAGAGAGATGAACTTGCATATCAAATTGATAATTTTTGCTTGGCTGTATGTAACTTAGATGCAGATTTGAGCACAAAGATTGATGCGTGTAACGCCCAACAAATTAATAATGAGTTGTATGAAATTGAAAAAAAATCTTCTAGACCAAATTGAGAAAATAAAACGAGAATACCAATCACTAGACCTTGTTTTTCTTGAGGATGACAATACTAAGAAGAGTGCTCTAAAGTCATGTGAGGGAGTAAATAACATTACTTTGGGAGACTTGAGTATGTGTAAATATGAGGATGCAAATAGTAGTAAAATTCATGAGTTAGAGCGCATTAGACCTCATTCCAATATATTTTCCACATTGTATTTTTATAGTAAGATAGTAATCGAGCCATTTGACCCAATGAATGGGTCAAAGAGTGAGGATGAGAGCGCCTATATTCTTGAATTTGTTGTGCCAAAAAGCAAAAATTGCATTCCTCATCTAAAGGCCAAGTTTACTTGGCATGGTTATCCTTGTAGCCCCACCAAAGGTGCATAGCCACAGACTAGATGCCATGTCAGGGGTACAATTCATAAGTTCAAAGAGGAGACAAAAATTGGTTGAAGTCGTGCCACGACTTTAAATTAGGTGCTTGTTGGGAGGCAACCCAACTTTACTGCTTTCTTTTATTCTTATTTATTTTTGTTTATTTTATTTTTCAATCTTTGTAGCATTTTTTGTAGGATTATGAGCATAGAAGAAAAGCCATTGAAAGTGTGCCGAAGTGAGCTATGTGGTTGAAATAAGTGTGGGGTGACCGCACAAAAGATTGTACCTAGGAGAAGTCTGAGTATCACGTGAGCTGCTAATGCTTCGGCCTTTGGCCTACCAGGAAGTCTCTTTTACCCTCTTGTTATTTTTAGTGTGCATTGAGGACATTGCACAATTTTAAGTGTGGGGTGAGGAGATTGTCTAGGTGTTTTTATGTGCTATGTTAGCTTAGGTATAGTACTAGTTCTTAGTGTAGTAATTTTTTAAAAAAAAAAAGCAAAAAAAAAAATTGAAAAAATTGGATTTTTCCCGACGATGAATTTTGTGGACAGCTTTCTTGAGGGATTAAGGTCCAATAAAAAAATGAAAAATAGAAAAAATCCAAAAATGTGTTTTATTTTTTTAGGTAGCAATAATCCCCCATGATTTTTATTTGTGCACTGGTTCTTTTTCATGGGATGTAGTTTGAACCAGGTAGTAGTTTTTCCTTTTTTATTTTTTTTATTTTTTTAGAGTAGATTAGGAATTTAGGGAATAATGGAGGAAGAAAGATGAGATTTTTAGGCGCCATTGACTTGTTTGGTAGTAGCATATTTAGGCTTTGGCATGTGTAGTATTTTCCCTATGATTTGAAATTATTGATGATGCCTTGCTTAGTTGGATAGCATGTCTTGTGATGCCTATGTCTCATTTTCTTGACTTATGTTCACTTTGTGCTTAATGCTTAATATCCCGTGACTCCGTGAATACTTGTATTTGTTTGAGAGTCGGAATGGGATCGTCCTTAGTGAGTCATGTGCCATGTGTGGTGAAGTTTTTGTGTAGTCCATGTATTGTACTTGTGTCTAGAACTTGCCCGTTTTGTGAGTCGAAGCGAAATTTTAGGTGATGCTCGCTTTGAAAAATGATTTTAGGATTTCTTTGATTTTTTTTAGCTTAATTGCTTACCACAAACAAAATTTATCCCTAGTTAACCCTTTTGAGCCTATAGAGTTTTATTTGGCACCCACATTACAAGCCTATACCCTTTTTATTCTTAATTGACATTGTTTTGATTACTTTTCCTCTTAAAGTACTTTAATTCTGAGTTGAATGCTAAAAGAAGTAAGAAGGAACTAAGTGTGGGGTGACTTTTGAGTTGAACCAATAATAGGAAGAAAGGTGCACTAATTTTTTTAAAATAATACACCACAAGCGAAAATTGAAAAAAATAATAAAGATGAATACATTGTTGTCTTGTTCTTAATAGTGGATATTAATTAATGTAGTGCTTAAAGAAGAAGGGAGCATTTTTGGGTTGATATTATTTGTGAAATTGAAGTGGTTTTGAAGAATTTGCGCGTAAAGTTGATTATGTGGTGTGTTAAAGTGTTTAGAATGGTTAGTCACTATTTCTAAATATATACTACCCATCCTTTAGCCCACATTACAACCATGAAAAAGACCTAATTGATTTTAGATCGAGCGAGCCTACACTAGTAGAGATTTACATTAAAGGCAAGCCTATGGTACCAATTATATGCATGTGACTTCATTTATGAGGGTGAGGGATATTTTCTTTTGATATATATGAGTCCTTAAAATATAATGGATCATGAGATTCGAATGTGTGGATTCACCTTACTCTCTTGCCTTGGTTGTGAGGGCACATGGTTTCACGAAGGATAAGTAACATTATTAGACTTCTCTAGGATGTTGGGTGTTCAAGCCATGAGTGCATTGTGACATTGAGTCAGTTTATGAGGCTAGAATTGTTGTGAGCATATTGTCTTTGTTTCAATATTTTTGAAGAATGACATAAGTAAAGGGAAGTGTATGATGATTGCATATGCTAGAGTTTAATTGTTGCTATCAACTATAATCATTGGTGTAGTGTGCTTCGAATATGTTAAGTGCTCATAGATAGAGTAAATTTTTGGTTGACTCGAGGACGAGCAATGTTTAAGTGTGGGGCATTGATGATAGGCTATAATTATGTATTTTAATCGATTATTACACTCTAATTTACTGCACTTTAACTGAGTTTGAGCTTTAATCGCTAGTGTTTTGCACTAATGGTGTATTTTATGCCTTGTAGGAGTGATTCCGAGATATGTAGGTGTTATGGAATAAATTCAAGTGATTTGGAGCTTTAACGTTTGAGTAAAAGTTCAAGGAATTAATTCGGGATAGTGTTTGGGGGTCAACGGATGATAGTTAGAGCGAACGAAGAATCCAGTAGGCATATTGCGTACTTTCTAGTAAAATAGATATAACTTTTTGCTTAGAATTCTATTTAGGCTCCACAATATATGGTTGGAAAGCTAACTCAAAGGACTACAACTTTTATGTTTTATATTTGTCCAAATTCGAAACGACACAGGGTGAAAAATGTGCGTCAATAGCACGATCACACAACTTTTAGCGCGGCCAAGACAGAAAGTTGTCCAACTAGCGACGTCATTAGCGCGCCCAGATGCGCGACCGCACTAGTCTAACCCAGGAAAAGTGTACTTTTTCATATTGGAGAAGGAATAATTATTTTGGTCCAACCCTACTTGGTATATATACATGGAAAAATGGTATTTTGAGAGAGGAGGACGTTTTTGAGAGGAAAACAGAAGCACAGATCCGCCGTGGAGGCAGGGTTTGGTCTTTTTATTTTTCTTTGTATGATTTGTTGTTTTTCTACCATGTTTATGTGGAGCTAAACTTCATGTTCTAGGGTTGTGGTTCTTTCATGACTATTATTATTCAGATATTGATTTTGATTTCTTAGTTTATGATATTGGTTTATTTATTCAATCCTGCAATTAATTATTTGATTGCTTGATCACCAATTGTATACTATCTATGAATCTTGAATTGAACTCGAAAGTGGGAATTCTAGATTGCATATAGGATTGAGTAAAGCAAGTTCTTGAACCTGGGCATCGTGCAACGAATTCGCGGTTATGATAGACATATACCCATGTAACGACACGACCAGTTGTTTTGAGACCTAGCGCGTTTTTCAGAAGTTTGAGGCCATGAGCAGCTTCATTTCAGGTGTTATGACTTGTACGCGTGGTCGGAATTGAATTTTGGGAAGTTCAGAGTTAAATTGGGAAGAGAATTCTCATTTCGGAAGTTTAAAATTGAACGATCTAGGATTGGAATTTCGAGTAAATGACCTTTGAATCGGGATCTGAAGGTTTCAGAAGGTTTGTATGATGATTTCAAACTTGGGCGTATGCCCCGATCGGGTTTTGGATGACCCAGGAGCGTTTTGGCGGCTATTGTGGAAGTTGGCATTCTGGAAGAAATTTCATAAGACTGGGAGTAGCTCCGTATGGTGATTCTGGAGTTGGGACCACGATCAGAAGTGAATTCGGAGGTCCGTAGGTCATTTTGAAGCCATTTGGCTAAAGATAGAAATTTGAAGGTTTTTGAGAAGTTTGACTGGAAGTGGACTTTTTGATATCGGGGTCGGAATCTGATTCTGGAAGTTGGAGTAGGTCCGTAATGTCAAATATGACTTGTGTACAAAATTTGAGGTCATTCGGACATGATTTGATAGGTTTAAACATCGAAAATAGAAGTTGGAAAGTTCAAAGTTCATAAAGCTTGAATTGGGGTAAAATTCATGGTTTTAGCGCTGTTTGATATGATTCGAGGCCTCGATCAAGTTCGTAACGTGTTTTGGGATTGGTTGGTAGGTTTACTTGAGGTCCCGGGGGCCTTGGGTGGATTCCGGGTGGTTGACGGATTGAATTTGGAGTTAAAGAAAAGCTGAGGCAGCTGATACCTGGTATTTCCGCACCTGCGAAGATTTGGCTGCAGGTGCGTGGTCGTACAAGCGGCCAGGAAGACCGTAGATGCGGATTTTGGTAAGGGGAGCTGGGACAGCAGATGCGGTCAGGGAGCCGCATACGTGCGACCGCACCTGCGGAAAAGGAAACGCAGAAGCGGAAGCTGGGGTGGCTAGGGTGGATCGTAGAAGCGGCTTGGTGACTGCACCTGCGGAACCGTAGAAGCGGTCCAGGGTCCGCAGGTGCGAAAATGTCTGGAGCAGTGAGGTCTATAAAATTTGGGGTTGAGTTTATTTCAACCCCATTTTTCTTCCATTAGAGTCGATTGGGAGCAGCTTTGAGGCACCATTTTCGTCACTTGTCATGAGGTAAGTAATTTATGCTAGCTTTGAGTTAAATATAAGGTTTATACATGGATTTGGGTATGAAAATTGTAGAAAAACTTGGGGTTTGAGGGAAGACCTAGCAAATTAGTGTTCTTGAATTTTGACCACGATTTTGAGTATGGAAGTAAGAGAAAATCATATATTTGAGTTCGTGAGTTTATGGGTAAACTTTATCTTCGAGAAATTTTGGATTTCGGGCACGTGGGCCCAAGGGCATTTTTGTCAACTTTTCGTTCGGGGTTAGGAATTGTTATACATTGGGTTGAAAAGTGTAATTGAGCATATATTAATGGATTTGTATAATCAATGGCTAGTTTTGGATCATTGTGCGTTGATGCAAGTCATCGGAGGAATGTAGAATGCCGGTTGTGAGTCTTCAGAGCGACGTGAGTCTCCTTTCTAACCTTGTAAGAGGGAATTGTCCCCATAGGATAAATAATTGATTATGTGCTCCTATTTGCGTGGGCTACGTACGCACGAGGTGACGAGAGTCCGTGCGTAGCTACTATTATGCTATTATCCGAGTAGTTAGGACCCAAAAAGCATGTTATACTTGGATTATTTAAGAACCCATTGACAACTTGAATTACTTAAATCACATTGAATTAGTAAGTTAATTTTAAAAAGGGATTAAACGTCATTTTTCCTGAATTAGTTAAAAGAGAAATTTGTTATTTGGATAAATATTGTCTGGTAAGTTCTTAATTGACTGATTGAGCATGTATCTCTATGTGTACCTGTGTCGCATGCATGATTCGCGAGCAGGGTATGTGTTTATTTATGGAATGGGCCGAACGCCTTGGTAGATTAAATAGATGCATTTATGGTTCGGGCCGTTCCACCCTCGGCAGTGCACAGTTTATATTTTGGAGCGGGCCGTCGACCTCGGCATGATTTTCGCATGATATATATATTGTTCTCCTGATAATTTTAAATGTGGATATTGCCTTTCATTGCTTGATATAAATCGATAAGATAATGAAAAGTAAACCTTGAAAATCCTTAATTATTTGTTGAAGGTATTTACCTGTTTTCCAGCTTCGTGAATTAGAACTACTACATAAATCCATGATTTCCTCACATTTTAGTATATTGCTAGTTGACCTCTAGTAAGAGTCAAAGTTGACCATCTCGTCTCTACTTCTTCGAGATTAGACGGGATACTCATTGAGTACATGTTGATTACGTACTCATACTACACTTCTGTGCATTTTTGTTGCACATGTATATGTATCTCTAGCAGCCTACTAGCCGTAGCAGCGCGGATGATTCTGGGACTTGGTGAGTTGCATTATTCTAGATGACCCGCAACTAGTGTATTCCTTTCAGTATATTGTATTTATTTCCTGTCCACTGTATTTCGGACGGATGTTGTATTTTATTTCCCTATCAATAGTTGCTCATGCACTTGTGACACTGGGTTCTGGGAGAATTTTGGATTATTCAGTATTAAGTCCCTTATTGACTTTAAGTTCATTTTTGAAAAATCGTTATTTTTTAATACTCTTCATATAAGAAAAAATGTTTTCCGCAAGTACTAAAACTGGAATTTAATTATGCATTCTTGGTTGGCTTGCCTGACAGCGGTGTCCGGCAACACCACGACCCTTAGTGGATTTTGGGTCGTGACAACATGGTATCAGAGCACTAGGTTCCCGTCGGTCTCACGAGTCATGAGAAAGTCTAGTAGAGTCTCGCGGATCGGTATGGAAATGTCTGTACTTATCCTCGGGAGGCTACAGGGCTGTTAGGAGTACTTCCTTTCTTGATTTCCTTATCGTGCGGTTCAATTCCTTTGAGGCTTATGCCTTTGATTTCTTCCTACTCAATCTTAAGCGAGCACTTGTTATAAATCAAAAATTGAAGGATTGTAATGGCATTACAAATGTGGTGTGGGATGATTCTCCGGGTATAATGGTTTGGATTAATATAGTCGCCTTATGGAAAGATATTCTAGTGTTCAGCTCAGTAACAGAACTTCTAAGATCCTTGAGGCTAGGCACAGGTTTCCACGATGCTTATGAGCGATTATTCCGCAGTATTGGTGTGATGGTAGGATGTTTGACCACGCGTTAGGGGAGTGAATGACTTGAAGGGAGGTTTACTCATTGTGTAATCAAGGGGTTCAGTATTTAATTCCCGGTAAGGGAAAGGCAGTCAGACTAAGGATGGTCAGATGTGGGCTGGTGGAAGTAATGAGACTTGGTAATTACAAGCATGATAGAGTTTTCTTATATGATTGGGTGTCGTAGCCCTAATGGAACGTACTAAGTTCGTCGATGTTATAATCTTCTACAATTCACCTTTATGGCAGGATATTGTGAAATACTATTGGAGATACAACTGTCAGATATCGCATGGTGCGGTGGTTTAGGATCGAATCAGAATTTCTAATATTGACTATTCGATAAAGATGACCGTCGGAAAGGTTTAAAGGTTAGCAACAATTATAAATTCAGTGCCACAAAGATAGAGTTTATTTAATGCAGCAAATGAGCAACAATGTATGAGGAAGAACATGTAGGAAGTGTCAGGCGGTGGCTAAAGTTTCAGGAAGGCCGAGCAATCGATTAAGGGAATGAGTTCCGCCAAAGTGGGAGAGCGGTGGATTCGCATATGTGCCTTGTAGTGGGATGACCACCTACCCTAAGGAGATTTTGGAATGATTTGGGATTTTAATGGCTGGCGATTGAAGCCTGCGGAATTAATTAGAAGGATGGGCTATCATGCGGCAGGAGATTTAATATAACAAAAATGAGCCGCTTAAGTGAAGAATGATACATCATAACTTTGAATTGGAAGGATGTTGCCGCATGTTTAAATGATGACCACGGGGGTAAATGGACTTGTGCAATTGGAAAGTGAGCTCATACCCACTATAGATTATTGATATCGAAGTGATTGTACCTCGTGTAGCGGCATTGGAAGAAGCCGGGAGAGCTTCTATAGGTGGGTTACCCAAGTGAGCAGGTTAGCGGTCGCATGGTTAGAAAGGCTTCTGTGAAGAATCTGAGCAGGTTAGCGGTCACATGGTTGGAAAGGCTTCTGTGAAGAATCCTATCGGTTATAATCGGTTGTGCAAATATGTTGATGAGTCAGAATATAAGAAGGAGTTTTACAGAAAGATTTCGAGAGCTTTGGAAGTTGATTGTGCGAGGTTATGTCAATAAGAGATAAAGAGGATGGGTGAATTCCAGATTTGTGGTATGATGGGTTCAAGCTAAGTGGGAGAGCCCCATCGCTTACGACGGGGTTGCAGAGTTAACTGCTCGTGAGGTTTCTGGTTATTAGCATATTGATGGGTTATTCCAGCTACGGGAAAAGACCATAAGAGGTAAAATGAGTAGATGAATTGTTAGGGGCATGCTATGGTTGGCCTTATTGGCTCATTTCTGAACTTGAGAAAAGATTCAGGATTTATGCCTTGTATAGATGTAGGTTTCAGAGGAAGTGGTTTCGCCGGGTGCTTCGTCGAGAGGGTAGTCGTGTGTTATAAGATTTATAGGGTGGATTATATTCGGGACCTAGTTAGAGCGGGTGGCTCTCAGTGATGGTACTAATGAATTCAGGAGTTAAAGTGTGATGCCTATCGATTTCGAGCCTATGGGTACGGCTAAGAATCAAGCTCGGAAAACAGCTTATGAGAAGAGGCACAGAATGTTTCGGAATGTTTTGACTTGTGATGTAGCAATTGGGAGGTATAAAATGGTTCATGGAATTTGAGACATCATGGTCTCGTGAGTCAAGGTCACTCGGGGTGAGTGTAGATGGAGTATGTTATGTGTTGAATATAGTTAGTATCATTTCTAAGGCAAGCAAGGATAAATTTGAAGAAGGTAGATTGATTAGCCATAGCTGAATTGGCATATTGGGGCCAGCGATCAGTTCATTCCTCGTGATCATCTTATGTGTATGATTTGTGGCGGTGCGTGTAAGGCTTGTCGTCCACCGTAATTGATGTTATTCGGAAGCATTCTTCTGTAATGACTTGTTAAGTGGAAGCGGATTCCGGAATGGCTATGGTGGCTTGGACCACTACTTAGAGATTTTCATATCCTATGGTTATGGGAATTTACATGTGTGTTGCTACGATTCTCCTGAAGTGAGTTAAGTGAAAAGTTCTTATGTGATGAAGTGTTAAAAGGTTAATGGTTTTGGAGTTACGATGAGGATCGTGTTCTATCGTATGTTGGCACATTGGGTGCAGTGAGCAGCATGGAAATTTCAAGTGAGGATCGAGGTTGCAGTTTGGTGCTGGTAAGGATGACACTAGCTCGAATGAGCAAGAAAAGGGTGGAATGTTAAAGTAAATTGGTATTGTATTCAGCGTCACCTGAGATCGATGTGTTGTGAAAGAGGCTTTGCATCCTGGTTAAGGATTCTTGATCGCTTTTCAGCGTTAGTATGGCCGATGGTTTAGATGTGCGGACCCGTTATTTATTTCAGAAGATTGTGGGAGCGTGTCCCACGGGAAGATTGTACAAGTGTGACATGTAGTCACTTGTTTGACTAAAGATTTAAACCAAGTATGAGGAATTTTGGTAATGTCATTAATTTGAGAATTTATGCCTGGAGGGCACTTTGTTTATTGGGTTATGAACTGAGGAGGTTTGCTCCGGTTACGATGGTTGTTCGTATGAATTATAAGGAAAGGGGAGTTATTATGGACCTTTGAAAGGTTAATAGCCTAGTTGGTGCAATCAGAAATCGGCTTGAGATTAGTGGATTCAGTTAGATGTGAACAGGGCTTTATATCAGGCCAATGGTGTTCGTCTTAGTGAGCGTTCCCTATGGAAGAAACAGTCAGGGTGTTATTTTGTCATCAGCTATTCCAGGTAATGATGTATTGTGCCGTATGAGTTGTAAGACAACTTGGTAAATTTCTTATGTGTTGAGGTTCCGCGTGGCGATGATGTTAGGTGAGCAGAATGGCTCTTGAGATCCAGATCTTGTATCGCACCTCAGTAGTGCTTGAGTTTTGTAGCCTATAGCGCTATGTGTTTCCTCATAGATGGCATTATGCACTTAGCGTGCTTACAATCGAAATTCGATATTTTTATTGTAATGAGCAGATTTAGCTTGAAGTGCAATCTCCTTATGTGAGATCTATGTGTGGATCAGGTGGCACGCCGCCATGGGTATGATATTTGGATCACGTTGCACGCCGCAACAGTGTGATGTCGAGTCTAGTTTTCTATATGCTATTTTTGTGTGTCTTGCTTCCTATCTTCTAAGGAAAGTCTGTATTAGTGCGGGGGTTAGGTAATTCCTTCCAGAGTTCGATTTCCTTTTTGTATTGTGTTCGAATTGGTGGCCTAATGGTGCATTGTGGTGTCATATGAGACTTTTGATCACATTCAGAGTGGCTTATTGCCTGAGCAGTTCGTACTGGGTGAGACGAGATTATGGGATTTAGGATCAGTGCAATCTGATTATATGAAGTATACTAAGGAGCAGAGATCATTATTTGGTTCAGAATGTGGTAATGTTTCTTGTCAGAAGTATAGACTCAATGGTTGGTTGACTCGGCAGTTAATTATGAATTTCGGCACATCTCATCCGTCGTGGCGGTATTGTAAGAGTTAGATTAAGACTTGCGTGTTTCATGAGGTGCAATGTGAGCATCTGATTTGTTGAATTTTTGGCTAAGTTGATCAGAAGATATTAGTGTGGTACTATGGAATAAGTGTTGCAAAGCAAGAATCCAGCAAAGTTATCCAGTCATGTTTGAGTACAACATGTAGAGATTTATATGGTGATCGTATGTTGGAAACAGGCCTGGCATAGAATTCCGGATGTTGGAATTGGGCTCTAAGGCTTATTTGCTTGAATAAAAAGGGAATATCTTTAGAATTTATCGAGCTAATGTGATCAACTAAGTTGTGGTATCACGGGAAGGTGCATGAGGTGTTAGACAGTGATTTCATACAACTTCATTTTAGTTCTCAGCACTTTCGAGTACGAACGTACGTTTAAGTGGGAGAGAATGTAATGACCCGACTGGTCATTTTGAGCCCTAGCACATCGTTCAGCACTCTGAGGCCATGATCAGCTTCATTTCAGGTGTTATGACTTTTACGCATGGTCGGAATTAAATTTCGGGAAGTTCGAAGTTGAACTAGGAAGAGAATTCTCATTTCGGAAGCTTAAAGTTGAAAGAATGATCTAGGATTGAAATTTCGATTAAATGACCTTGGAATCAGGATCTGAAGGTTCCAGTAGGTTCGTATGATGATTTCGGACTTGGGCGTATGCTCGGATCGGGTTTTGGATGACCCGGGAGCGTTTTGGCGCCTATTGTGGAAGTTGGCATTCTGGAAGAAATTTCATAAGTTTGGTTTGAAGTGCATTTCAGTGTTATCGATGTCTGTTTGGAATTCCGAGACTGGGAGTAGCTTCGTATGGTGATTCTGGAGTTGGGACCGCGATCAGAAGTGAATTCGGAGGTCTGCATGTCATTTTGAAGTCATTTAGCTAAAGATAGAAATTT
Organism: Nicotiana glauca; assembly: GCA_026770625.1. Lineage (NCBI taxonomy): Eukaryota > Viridiplantae > Streptophyta > Magnoliopsida > Solanales > Solanaceae > Nicotiana > Nicotiana glauca. The sequence continues at coordinate 5,639 of MU770933.1, read as the reverse complement.
GAAGGTTTTTGAGAAGTTTGACCGGAAGTGGACTTTTTGATATCGGGGTCGGAATCTGATTTAGAAAGGTGGAGTAGGTCCGTAATGTCAAATATGACTTGTGTGCAAAATTTGAGGTCAATCGGACATGATTTGATAGGTTTAAACATCATAAATAGAAGTTAGAAAGTTCAAAGTACATAAAGCTTGAATCAGGGTAAAATTTGTGGTTTTAGCGCTGTTTGATATGATTTGAGGCCTCAAGCATTCGTAAGGTGTTTTGGGATTGGTTGGTGGTTTGGTTGAGGTTCCGGGGGCCTCAGGTGGATTTCGGGTGGTTAACGGATCGAATTTGGAGTTGAAGAAAAGCTGAGGCAGCTGATACCTGGTATTTCCGCACCTGCAAAGATTTGGCCGTAGGTGCGGAGCCGAAGAAGCGGCTAGGAAGACCGCAGATGTGGATTTTGGTAAGGGGAGCTAGGATCGCAGATGCGGTCAGGGAGCCGTAGATATGGGACCGCACCTGCGGAAAAGGAAACGCAGAAGCGGAAGCTGGGGTGGCCAGGGTGGATCGCAGAAGCGGCCTGGTGACCGCACCTGCGGAACCGCAGAAGCGGTCCAGGGTCCGCATGTGCGAAAATGTCTGGAGCAGTGAGGTCTATAAAATTTGGGGTAGAGTTCATTCAACCCCATTTTTCTTCCATTAGAGTCGATGGGGAGTAGCTTTGAGGCATCATTTTCGTCACTTGTCACGAGGTAAGTAATTTATGCTAGCTTTGAGTTAAATACAATGTTTATACATGGATTTGGTCATGAAAATTGTAGAAAAACTTGGGGTTTGAGGGAAGACCTAGAAAATTAGTGTTCTTGAATTTTGACCATGATTTTGAGTATGGAAGTAAGAGAAAATCATATATTTGAGTTCGTGAGTTCATGGGTAATCTTTATTTTCGAGAAATTTCAAATTTCGGGCACGTGGGCCCAAGGGCATTTTTGTCAACTTTTCATTCGGGGTTAGGAATTGTTACAAATTGGGTTGAAAAGTTTAATTGAGCATATATTAATGGATTTGTATAATCAATGGCTAGTTTTGGAGCATTGTGCGTTGGTGCAAGTCATCGGAGGAATGTAGAATGCCGGTTATGAGTCTTCGGAGCGAGGTTAGTCTCCTTTCTAACCTTGTAAGAGGGAATTGTCCCCATGGGTGAAATAATTGATTATGTACTCCTATTTGCGTGGGCTACATACGCACGAGGTGACGAGAGTCCGTGCGTAGCTACTATTATGCTATTATTCGAGTAGTTACGACCCAAAAAGCATGTTATACTTGGATTATTTATGAACCCAATGATAACTTGAATTGCTTAAATCACATTGAATTAGTAAGTGAATTTTAAAAAGGGATTAAACGTCATTTTTCCTGAATTTGTTAAAAGAAAAAATTTGTTATTTGGATAAATATTCCCCGGTAAGTTCTTAATTGACTGATTGAGCATGTATCTCTATGTGTACCTGCATTGCATGCATGATTCGTGAGCAGGGTATGTGTTTATTTATGGAGCGGGCCGAATGCCCCGGCAGATTAAATAGATGTATCTATAGTTCGGGCCTTTCGACCCTCAGCACTGCACAGTTTACATTTCTATTGGAGCTGGCCGTCGACCTCGGCCTGATTTGCGCATGATATATATATTGTTCTCCTGAGAATTTTAAATGTGGATATTGCCTTTCATTGCTTGATATAAATCGATAAGATAATGAAGAGTAAACCTTGAAAATGCTTGATTATTTGTCGAAGGTGTTTACCTGTTTTCCATCTTCGTGAATTAGAAATACTACATAAATCCATGATTTACTCACATTTTAGTATATTGCTAGTTGACCTCTAGTAAGAGTCGAAGTTGACCATCTCGTCTCTACTTCTTCGAGATTAGACGGGATACTCATTGAGTACACGTTGATTACGTACTGATACTACACTTCTGTGCATTTTTGTTGCACAGGTATATGTACCTCTAGCAGCCTACTGGGCGTAGCAGCGCGGATGATTCTGGGACTTAGTGAGTTGAATTATTCGAGACGACCCGCAACTATTGTAGTCCTTTCAGCATATTGTATTTATTTCCTGTCCACTGTATTTCGGACGGATGTTGTATTTTATTTCCCTATCAGTAGATGCTCATGCACTTGTGACACTGGGTTCTGGGAGAATTTTGGATTATTCACTATTAAGTCCCTTATTGACTTTAAGTTCATTTTTGAAAAATCGTTATTGTTTAATACTCTTCGTATAAGAAAAATATTTTCCGCAAGTACTAAAACTGGAATTTAATTATGTATTTTTGGTTGGCTTGCTTGACAGCGATGTCCGACGCCACCACGACCCTTAGTGGATTTTGGGTCGTGAAAACCTAATTGCCTTGCTTGGTTAATTTACATGAATTATAAATACGTTCTTGTTGATTCTAATTTCATAGACCTATAGGCGTTAGGTTAGCTTGAATAGGCGAGTAAGAACTCGACAGATTCTTATGAGCAATATTAACCTTGTCAACCAATAAACTAGATAAGTTAGTTAGTCATTTCAATTGAAGAATATAATAGGAATGTTAGATAGCTCATAACCCTAGATCGTTTTCATTACATTGATATCATAAAAATCTGCTATTTCTCTTTTCAAAGTTCATTAATTTTTAACCACTTTTATATGGCTTTTACTACACCTCGGGAAGAGATATAGTAATAAAGGAGTTTTTCCATTTTAAGGACAATCGAAACGGGATTCGTTTTTACTTAAGAAATCAGAGTCGCCACTTGGGAG
>MU770931.1:9092-19430 GCA_026770625.1 Nicotiana glauca | reverse complement strand
TATATATATATATATATATATATATATATATATATATATATATATATATATATATATATATATATATATATATATATATATATATATAACGATCCAGCCGGTCATTTTGAGAGTTAGAGCCTCAATACCTTATCAACTGCTTCTCCCATATCTATTTCTGCTATCGTGACTTGCCGGAGGTTTTATTTTGGTTTTTGGAAGTGTTTGGGATACTTAGTCCCTAAATGGAGGCTTAAGTATTAGAATTTGGATCATAGTCGGAACTGTATGAAGATAACTCCAGAATGGAATTCCGTCAATTCTGTTAGCTCCGTTATGTGATTTTCGACTTAGGAGCATGTCTGAATTGTGTTTTAGAGGTCCGTAACTCATTTAGACATGAAATGACGAAAGTCGAATATATTGAGGGCTCAACTTGCCCTTCTTCTCGAACCTCATAACACTCTTCATGGGTGAAACTTTGAGCAGTACCTTCTCCCCCACCACGTAAGCAACATCACAAAACTTTCCAATCGACGTAACTCTTTTGTCTAGATTGAGGCTTGCGAAGCTGATCCTGAATCAACTTAACCTTGTCCAAAGCATCCTGAACTAAGTCAGTACCCAATAGCCTAGGCTCACTTGACCCAAACCAACCCATTGGAGACATACACTATCTCCTATATAAAGCCTCATACGGAGCCATCTGAATGCTCGATTGGTAGCTGTTGTTGCAGGCAAACTCTGCAAGCGGCAGAAACGAATCCCATGAACTACTGAAGTCTATGACACAAGCGCGTAGCATATCCTCCAATATCTGAATAGTGCTCTCGGACTGTCTATCCGTCTGAGGGTGAAATATTGTACTCAACTCAACCTGGGTGCCTAACTCTCGCTGCACTGCTATCCAAAACTACAATGTAAACTATGCGACGTGATTTGAAATAATGGACACCGGCATACCGTGAAGGCGAACAATCTCGCGGATATAGATCTCAGCCAACCGCTCGGAAGAATAAGTAGTCCCAACTGCAATGAAATGCGCGGACTTGGTCAACCGATCCATAATTACCCAAATAGCATCAAACTTCTTTCAATCCACCTTAATCCCCTCATTGGACACCACATGCCCCAACAACGCCACCGAACTAAGCCATAACTCACACTTGGAGAACTTAGAATAAAGTTTCTCCTCCCTCAGTCACTGTAGTACAATCCTCAAATATTGGGCATGCTCCTCTTGGCTACATGAGTACACCGGGATATCATCAATGAATACTATGACAAACAAATCAAGACATGATTGAAATACATTGTTCATCAGATGCATAAATTTTGCTAGGGAGTTGGTCAGCCCAAAAGACATTACAAGGAACTCATAGTGACCATAACTGGTCCTAAATGTCGTCTTTAGAATATCCGAGCCCTAAATCTTCAGCTGGTGATACCCAGACCCTAAATCAATCTTAGAAAATACCCTCGCTTTATGAAGATGGTCAAATAGATCATCAATATGCTGGAAACGATAATTGTTCTTGATTGTAACTTTGTTCAACTGACTATAGTCAATGCACATCCGCATAGTACCATCCCTCTTCTTCACAAACAAAACTGGTGCACACCAAGGATATACACTAGGCCTAATAAACCCCTTATCAAGAAGCTCCTGAAACTGCTTTTTCCCTTCCTTCAAATCAGCTGGTGTCATACGATACAGAGGAATAAAAATGGGCTGAATGCTCGGCACCAAGTCAATACCAAAGTCAATGTCCTTGTCGGGTGGTATGCCCGACAAGTCTACAAAAAACATATCCAGATAGTCCCACACCACCGGAACAAAATTAATAGTAGAAGTATCTGCACCAACATCTCTCACAAAGGCCAAGTATCAAAAACACCCCTTCCCAACCATCCATTGGGCCTTCAAATAAGAAATCACCCTAATGGGAAAAAAATCTAGAGAAGCTCTCCACTCAATCCTCAGCAACCCCAGCATCACCAATGTTACAGTCTTAGCTTGACAATCTAGAATAGCGTGACATGGAGACAACCAATCCATACCCAAAATCACATCGGAATCATCCATACTAAGCAATAAAAGATCAACTCTGTCTTCAATCCCCCAATAGTCACCGCACACGGTCCACAATAATAGTATTGCCCATCTGTGTAGATATATGAACAGATGAAACTAAGGACTCATGGGGCATATCCATATAACGAGCAAAAAATTATGATACATACGAATAAATTTAACCATGGTCAAATAATATAGAAGCATCCCTATGGCATACTGAGACAATTCCTATGATCACTATGTCTGAAGCAACGGCCTCTGGCCTTGTAGCAATAGCATAGAATCAAGCATGACCGCCACCTGATCGGCCTCCCCCCTAGGGAGACCTCTGGCTGCCTGAGCCCCACCCCGAGCTAGCTGAGCAGGTGGTGAATACACTGATGTGAAAGTCGCAACCTGAATCCTCTACTGAACTGGACCTCCCAAAAGGCAGATACAATACCTCTTCACATGACCCAACTCTCCTAAGTCAAAACAACCCTTCTCAAAAAATGGCAGCAAATACTAAAGTGGACCCTAAGAACTAGAATAACTACCAGAGAAACCTAGTGCAGATGAACCCTGAAATGAAGGTGCACGAGATGAACTCTGATTTGGGAGTGCACTGAGAGATGATTGACCCGGTCAAGCACTGTATGAACCATGGCTAGCTGATGCGCCATGATGAACTGGACAAGCCATTTGAGCCGGCCTAGAAGGATGACCCTTGCTTTGGTAGAACTGCCCCCCAGATTGAACATCGCTGAAACCACCAGAACCACAAGGCCACTTAGCCTCCCTCTCCTCATGCTCCTGGTTGTGGACCAACTCCAGCTGCCGAGCAATATCAACCACCTCGTCGAACATAGTATCTTCTACATTCTCCAAAGTCATAACAAAATGCAATTGACAGTTAAGGCCATCAATGAACCTCCTAATCATCTCCCTCTTAGTGGGGACCAACCAAATTACGTGATGAGCCAACTCTGAAAACCTCATCTCATACTATATCACAAACATGCCCTCCTAACGTAGCTACTCGAACTGCTTGGGCAGTTCCTCCTTGCGGGTTAGTGGCAGAAACTTCACCAAGAAGAGAACAGAGAAATCATACCATGAAAGTGGTAACACATCGACTAGACTACCCCTATCATAGGCCTCCCACCATCTGAAGGCAGCCCCTAATAGCTAAAATGCAGTAAATGTGACTCGACTAGTCTCCAGAATGCCCGTCATATGAAGAATCCGCTGGTACCTATCCAAGAAGTCCTGAGCATCCTCCGACTCAGGCTCACTGAATTATGGAGGTTGGAGCCTCCCAAATCTGTGTAGTCTCTTCTGCTCCTCATCCCTCATAGCGGGACCCACTTAGGCCTGAGCAATTGCAATCCGTTAGGCTATTAGTACCCCCGGTGTCTGAAGTCCTTGCACTACCTCCTATGGAGTATGGGCGATGGGAGTCTGAGTACCTCCCCCGGCCTAAGAAGTGGTTGGCGCGGTCTGAATAGAAACCACCTGAGCAAGGCTAGTGCAAACAGTCAATATCTTAACCAAAGCCTCCCAAAAGCCTGGAATAACAATAGGTACTGTGAGCATGTGATTTTTTTCCTAAGCAAATTATTCCTAAAATCCAAACAAAATAATTTTTCATTATTTTTATAATTTTTGTTGAAATTTGTTGCATTTTTGTTAATTAGTTGCATAATAATTCATATTAAAAAATACAAAAAAATATGCATATGCATTAGGTTTTTTAATTTTACAATTTTAGTATTAATTCATTTCGAAACAATTTAAGGAAAAAATCAAAAACAATATAGCATTTTTTAGTATTTTAATTGGAATTAATTTTAGAATTTAATTAGTTTAACAATTTAATAAAATCAGAAAATATATAAAGTTGGAAAAGAAAAAATAAAATACAAAAATACTAAAGGAAAATACAATACAAAAAAATAAAAAGCAAATAAAATAACAAAAAAAGATTTGGACTAATAAGAAATTGGGTTAATTACCCAAACTCAAATCAAAATGCCCCAGCCCAAAACAAAACCCACGCCCAGGCCCAAAAACACTCCCTATCCGGTTCACCGCCTCCCCAAACGACCCCGTTTTAGGGCAATTCAATCTGAGCCATTGAAATATTTTGATCTAACGATCGAAGTGGCTTCATCCCTTTTAAACGAAATGATGACGTTTATGACCTTCAATTACAGCCTTTGATCAGTTTAATCCAACGACTCCGATTAAATGTTACACCTTTAATATATCAAAAACCAAATAACCCTAAAATCATTTCATATCTCTTCTTCCCTTCGTCTAACCTAGCCGTCCCCAAATCCCTCAGATCCCCGTCGGAACCCTACCGGTGGGAAACGATAGTTACGCCAACCACTCCACAAAATACACCCCAAAATTGCCTTTAGCCCTTGCTTCTACCCCTCAGCTTCTTTTCCGTCGAATCCCTTCCCTACTGTTCGAATATTCAAAAGTGTGTCGCCGGAACACTAACTCCGGCGAATACCACTTCATCCAAGATAAACCAAAATCATACCACAACCCCTCCTTGACACTCTCAACCCATTTTTGAAGATCTTGAGCCCAAAAACTGACGGGGTCGGCTCGAATTAAAGTTTGAAGTTCGCCGGTGACCAAAAAATTCAAGAAAAAAAAAATGATGTCAAGACCCCTGGACTTTTGGAGGTTTTTACAACTAAAAAAAAGAGGGAAGAAAGGCTGTTCAAGAAAACCAATAAAAATTAAAAGCTAAATTTCCTTTCTTTCCTGTTTCTTTGGTTTTTATTTCTTGCATGTATATTTTTAATTGTTTTTCATTGCTTGTCTTTTAATTTTGTTTGTTACTAGGGTTATTGATTTTTGTTAAATAGCATCTTAAATTCTGATATTAATATTAGGTTTTTAACTAGATTCTGATTAACGTTGATTTAGTGAATAAATTGATATTAAAAATAGTATAAATTGGATTTCCAGTGTGATTTTATTTGTTTGATTAGCTTCTAAATTTGTTGATCCTGATAAATGATTAGTCAATGATAATTTCGAATAATTGTTAGATAGTTAGTAGATAATTAGTTAGCATTTGGTTATAGCTGTTAGTTAATTAGTGTTTGATTAATTTTCGATTTGATTAATTAATTAGTAGTCAATTCAGCTTTCATTCTGAAAATCAGTTAGTAGTTCAGGGGGGGAAAAAGGGTAAAAGGATAGTAGGGTAATTTTTAAATTCAATCAAATTCAAGGGGTAGCTTGGGTACATAAAATGGGATAATGGTAATAAACCAAAAGAAGTAAGGGCATTCTGGGTAGAGGAAAATGACAATGGGGTAACTTTCTAAGTGAAGTGAGGGAAAATAGGGAATTACATAAGGTTAGAAGGTTCTAGATGGGGTGATTAGTATAATTCTTAACAAATAAAGGGTAGTTAACTGAATTATAAGTAAAGAATAAGGGTTAAAACTGAAATAAAAAGGGACTAAATCATAAATTCTGAAATATGAACTTCCCTCCAAATTTAAATCTATAAATAGGCATCAATATGCCTCATTTTACAAGTTTTGCAATCTGAAAATATCCCTGAAATAATTCTACCATTCTAGATCCACATTCTCGAAATTAACCATTTTCAAAACTCAAAAACATTAGACTTAGTAGAAAAATATCCAAAAATCCACTGTTTCATTGATCTAAGTTCAATTTGAAGGCTGTTTTGTTGATTTATCTTTGGTTCTGGTGATCGAAATATTGAAGAATTTGCATTGAATTAGTCGAGTTCTGTTCTGCTTATTTATATCATTCACTGTGGTTAAATTCTGGTTATTAAAGTTGTGTTTGGATTTGTTGTTCTGTCTTCTGCTGCTGTTGCTGTTAATCACTGCTGACCTTTCTTCTAATAGATTTTTTTTACTTCAAATTCAGGTACACATTTGAACTCTCCTTGGTGTAGTCCTCAATTGAAATGTGTTGAATCTGTATTCATCTTCAATTTGTTCGTGTTACACTGTATTTGAGCTGTTAGATCTGATCGAATTAAATCATATATAATAATATCGAATTGCAAATCTGATTTGTAATTTTAGTTTGATTCAGATGTATAATTGGACTGGACTGTGCTATTTGTACTGATCTGTTTAGTTTTGATCTCTATAAAAGATCAGTAGTTTTTTTTTTAGTATAAAACAATAAAAATGCAGTGTTTGAAGTTAAATTATGAAATACTGTTAGGAAATTAGTTTTAATATTGACTAGTACGTAATTTAGATTTGTTTTAGTAGGATTGATAAATTGTAAATTTTAATCCACATTTAATTAGTTTTAAGTTGCTTACTGTTGTTATTTATTAATTTCAGACAAGTATCGTTTAGTTTAATTCAGGCTTGGTAATTGAATCAAAACGGATACATAGACAGAGTTGAAAAGCATTTTAAACAAGGGTTTAAAAACAAATTCAAATAATTTCAATAGTTATAAATAATAAGATTTTAATTAGTTTCAGATTTGTTAAAGTAAAAAAATTCATTAGCTTTTTCCTTAATTAATTTTGGGCCATAGGTTGCAAACTTGCGCCAATTTGGGCCAATTTAAAAGCCGACAGTTGGTTATTTGTAATAGATGGACGAGATCTAATTTTGGGTCTGGCTTCGAAGGCTTTTCGCCTGTGGCAAATATGTATGTTATGCAGATTAAAAATGCAATTATTTCTCATTGGGCTTATCCTTGAGCCCAAAAGCTATAATATAATAAATAAATAAAACTACTATTTTATTTCACAAATAAAATTAGGATTTATTCTTATAGGAACGAACAAAATAAATAAAGAATATAGTTTACTTTAAGATGGACTTTCAAAAAAATAAAAATGAGATAAGCCTCGCCAAATTATAACAAAATTGCGGGGCCCTCAATAAATGGTTGATTCAAAAGTACATAGAATTAGGAAGATCGTTTCGCAAATTTTACGGTCTTCCCAAAGTTAACGAACACGAAGTTGCTTTAGGCGCAATTGATAATAATATTACTTTCCTAAATACGGGTGCACATTTATGTGACCCAAATCCAAATCTCAACGAAGTCGAAATGTATTAAAAGTCACGGGCGTACTAGTACGGCGTGGTTTGAGATACATTTTCACGACGTTGCAATTCTTGTAAAAAATAAATATAATAAAAGTAGATTATTAATAAAAGGCACATAAAAATAGAACATGTATTAAAATCAGATAAAATCAAATACAACAGTTGAGCGACCGTGCTAGAACCACGGAATCCGGGAATGCTTAACACCTTCTCCCGGTTTAAAAGAATTCCTTATCCGGATTTTTGGTTCGCCGTCTGTTAACAGAGTCATATTTTCCTCGGTTCAGGATTCAACCGGTGACTTGGGACACCATTAATCTCCCAAGTGGCGACTCTGAATAAATAATAATAAATCCCGTTCCGACTATCCTTTAATTGGAAAAAACTCCTTTACGCCCTTCACGGGGAGTATTAAAACTCGTAAAAAGGAGGTGTGACATCTCTGGCGACTCTGCTGGGGAGAAGAAACCCAGAACTTCGGTTCAGGGTTTAAGAATTCGAGCTCGGAATAATTGTTGTATTTGTTTATATATGATTTCTCTACATGTTCATGATTAATGTGCTAAATGTTTACCGCTTTGATATTATTTGAATTGTATATAAACTGTGCCAAAAACCCTTCTCTTCTCACCTTCGGGGATGTGCTTACTGGTTGAGACTGCCTATTATGTTAGTGTCAATACCGTGAAATAAGAAAGAGGCCGGATAAGTTACTAAGCCGGATGGCCTTTTGGTTCCCGGTACGTAGCCCCCTCCTCGACTCGAGTTGTCCGCTCGGGTACACAGTCTAGAACATATAACCAGGTTTTGAACTTAGAATAGGGATATTTATTTGCATCACGTATGACTTAAGGGGACTCAACACAGGGGTTGGGTCCGTCTAGGACAGGTATCCGGATATGAAGTGACCACCATGCATTTTACGTGTTTCATTTATTTGTCACGGGCCATCATGCTGTCCGGTTAAAAAAAAAGAAAATTTTTGTGAAATTGAGAAAAAGAGAAAAATAGTAGTAATTGTTTAGTTTTAGAAAAACCAATGCCCAAATAGTACCGAATTGTTGCCGGATTTTTGAAAAGAAAAACGTATAAAAATTGGAAAAAAATATATTTGAAAAATAGAAAGTAATTGTTGGTCAAAAACAGTTTTAATTTTGGCTAATCGGCCCGAACTACGCTGGTTTGATTCTCACCATGTGTTAGATATGTAGGCAACCCTTGACGGGTCCAACCACACCTTTTTGAAAAAATAGCCAGAAAATGTCAAAATTTTGATTTTTTTTATATTAAGTGATGCCGTTTTGTCAAAACAGCCGAATGTCCAAAAAGGGCGCCGGAAGGCTATTTTTGAAAATGGCCACTTTTGAATCATTTCCTAACAGTTAGCGAACACAGCCTTAAAATATTCTTTTGGAAGTGCTGAAAGGCCGTATTGGCAAATTAGTTTTTTTTACTTGTAAAAATTAGAATTGAAAAAACAATATATATATATATATATATATATATATATATAGTGCTTTTCTTTTAGGTCATAAATAAATGATTAAATCACCTTAATAAATGTGCAGGATGAGCACGACTCAAAATGAATCATTTTGGCATAAGATCCCTTTGGAGTTACGTCTGTGGTGGAATGATCTGGGAAGTGAAGGGCAAGATGAAGTTAAGAAATATTTGAAAGGTCTCACCTGTTTGCTAGATATTGTGCCTCGGGGAGATATTGTCAAAGAATTGATTACATGTTGGGACCCAGCGCATAATGTGTTCCACTTTTCGGACTTCGAACTTACCCCGACATTAGAGGAAATAGCCAGCTACATTGGGAAAGATGAGGTTCCTTTAAGGCATAAGTATTTGGTTGCACCGAGAATTGTAGCTGTGCACAGATTTCTAGATTCTTTGAAGATAATCAGAACCGTCCATAACATAGATTTGGCAAATAATTTTTGTACTCTAAATTTCATATGTCATCGCTATGGCCATATCGGGGGGTTTAACAACCCAGAAAGCAAGATATGTAGCAAAGGAGATCGTCAGAAATGGGAAGAGCGTCGTCGTTTCGCTTTTATGGTGGCTTTTCTGGGGCTATTGGTATTTCCGAGAAAGGACGGGAACATTGATATAAAAATAGCTAGGGTTGTCAGCACGTTAATTACCCAAGCCAAAAGTACTCTTGCACCTATGATATTGGCTGATATTTTCCGTGCTCTTATGGCTTGCAAGGCTGGGGAAACTTTCTTTGAGGGGTGCAGTTTATTGTTACAAATGTGGATGATTGAGCATCTGTGTCATCGTCCTCAATTATTGAGCTACGGGTCTCCAGAAAAAACGTGCATAGAAGAGTTTCACAAAAGGATTAAAGGGGTCAAATTGCCAGAGGAATTCATAGGTTGGACAACATATTTTCGGTCCCTCACTGCTAGTCAAATCGAGTGGACATTTGGATGCTGACCCGTTGATGAAATCATATATATGCCGGCAGCTCGGCCACATTTCCTTTTGATGGGGCTTAAAAGTATTCAGCCTTATGCTCCTTATCGTGTGTTGAGACAACTTGGGAGATTCCATATAGTACCCAGGGATGATGATCTTAGTTTGCAAGTGGTCGAGATTGGCCCCGATGGCCAGTTTCCTGAAGCATTGGTCCGCCAGATCTGAAGCGAATGTCAATATTTGGCGGCAAATACTTCTGTCCATGATCGAGCTAAAGGAGAGGTATCACCTGATTATCAGGCTTGGTATATAAGGGATGTTGCATTCGGAAGGCCGGCCAAAAGGCCTCACCTCCAGGAGTTTGCTGAGTCATCACAAGAGCAGTAGGCTTGGTTAGCCAAAGAAAATGAGTACAGGGCAAAGGTCAGCATGTTGGAAAAACAGGTCCAAGACCTCAAGTTTGAAAACAGTGTGCAAGCAGCAGCTGACGAAGGTGAGAAAAAGCAATTGACCAAAGAGAATGAGGCATTACGAGCTCAAATTCAGAAAATGAAGATAGCAGCTGAAGCCCCGGTTAGAAATGCCTGAGATGCAAAACTGATAGACAATTTGCGGCAAAAAGTGAATGATTACAGTTTTGACCTTAACAAAACAGAAAAAGAACTCGCTGGGGTTCGAAGACAGTTGGCTAAGAATGCAGAGGAACGGGCCCGTATGGTTCAACAGCTAAGAGAATAGTATGATATTGAGGTCGCCAGGTTAAGGAAAAAGGTCATT
>MDKF010688093.1:0-10881 GCA_026770625.1 Nicotiana glauca | reverse complement strand
GGAGCTTACAATAGGACCTGTGGAATTCATGATGGAGTTCCAAGTGCTTGATGTTGCTGTGTCTTACAATCTTTTTTTGCGTCGACCATGGATCGATGCTGCAAAAGCTGTGCCATCTACGCTGCATCAGATGGTCAAATTTGAATGGGATCGGCAGGAGATCGTGGTCCATGGGGAGGACAATTCTTGCAATACCATTACACCATTCGAAGAAGTTGAAGATGATAAAGGCCCGTGGGTATACCAAGTCCTAGATACAGTGCCAATTGCTAAAATCCCGGAAGGGGAGTATGTTCCTAAGCCAAAGATAGCCGCTGCGTCAGTCATGGTGGCGTCTGAGATGATAAGGAATGGATTTTTGCCCGGAAACGATTTGGGAGCTTCATTACAGGGCATTATATAGCCAGTGTCTCTTCCTGGTAATATTGATACTTTCGGGTTAGGCTTTAAACCCATTGTTGCTGACATAAGGATCTGAAGAAGAGAGTGTGGACCCTTCCAAAACCTATCCCTCGCCTTTCCCATTCTTTTGTCCGGTCTGGTACTAAAAGGCACCCTGCAAAAGTAATGCCCAGCTCTGTGGTGATAGAACCTGACAAGGAATTGATCGAAAGGTTTGAAAGGTTGTTCGATGAAGTGAATATGGTGGAAGCAGGTGAAGGTCCGAACAAAATTGATGTGTAGTGCATGGGATCTCAGGCCAATCTTAATAACTGGGAAGCTACTCCTCTTCCAACTCGGAAGGAGTCGTGGTAGTTAGTTTTTGATTTTTTTTGAGTGTTAAATCTGGATTATTTCCAAGGTTGTAATTCGAATTTCTATGTTCCGTCCATTTGGATGAGTTAAACCTTGTTATCTTATAATTTCAATGAAATGCAATTTCTTTCTCTCTTCATGCCTGATAGCCTTCATTTTTGTCTTTCTTTTCTCTTTCTTGTACAGTCCATTTTATGCTGATTTCAATGATGTGTCATGCATGAGGAGTTCCCGGCTTAGTCTTGATAACTAATGTGAAGTAGTAATACAAGAAATTGAATGTGATGATGAGGTGGAGTATGATGACGAGGAAGCCTTGGAAGAAATCAGTAAAGAATTAAGTCAATTTGAGGAAAAACCCAAACCTAACTTGAATGACACCGAGGCAATCAATCTAGGGGATCGGGAAAATGTTCGAGAAACAAAAATAAGTGTCCATTTGGAAGCCCCGCTCAGGGAAGAGATAATCAAGTTGTTGTTTGAATACAAAGATATCTTTGCATGGTCATACGATGATATGCCGGATTTGAGCACTGATCTGGTGGTCCACAAGTTGCCCACTTATTCTGAATGCCCTCCTGTCAAACAAAAGCTGAGGAAATATCAGCAGGTTCATTGCTCAGCTTACAACAACTTGTGTGCCTATCTTTAAACTGCTAAAGAAAAGATGCTGCGGTCAAATGGACAGATGAATGTCAGGCAGCATTTGACAAAATTAAGGAGTATTTGGCCAGTCCACCTGTGTTGGTTCCGCCAGAGCCGGGAAGGCCCTTGATCCTTTATCTGACAGTGTTGGATAATTCTTTTGGCTGTGTACTGGGGCAGCATGATGTTAGGGGAAAGAAAGAGCAGGCAATTTACTACTCAGCAAGAAGTTCACATCTTACGAGGTGAAATACACTCAACTGGAAAGGACGTGCTGTGCTTTGACATGGGTGGCGCAGAAATTGAAACATTACTTGTCAGCATATACCACTTATCTCATCTCGCGGTTGGATCCATTGAAGTACATTTTTCAGAAGCCCATGCCCACAGGGAGGCCTGCTCATGGAATTTGATATTGTATATGTGACCCATACTGCGTGAAAGCGCAAGTAGTGGCTGATCATTTAGCAGAGAATCCAGTTGATGATGAATATGAACCTTTGAAGACATACTTTCCTGATGAGGAGGCAATGTATATTAAGGAATCGGAACAAGATGAAAAACCTGGGTGGAAGTTGTTCTTTGATGGGGCTGCCAATATCAAAGGCATTGGGATAGGAGCAGTACTTATTTCTGAAACAGGGCAACATTACCCTGTTACAGCTCAGCTTCGCTTCTTCTGCACCAATAAGATGGCTGAATACGAGGCGTGTATCTTGGGTTTGAGGTTAGCTATAGACATGGGTGTCCAAGAGATCTTGGTCATGGGCAACTCGGATCTTTTGGTACATCAGATTCAGGGAGAATGGGAGACACGAGACTTAAAGCTTATACCGTACCGGTAATGTTTACATGAACTTTTTCAACGGTTTCATTCAATATATTTCAAGCACATTCCACGGATTCATAATGAAGTTGCCGACGCTTTGGCCACTCTGGCGTCAATGTTGCATCATCCGGATAAGGCTTATGTGGATCCATTGCAGATTCAAGTCCGAGATCAGCATGCCTATTGTAATATGGTTGAAGAAGAGCTTGATGGTGAACCATGGTTTCATGATGTTAAAGAATACCTCAGAATGGGAGTATATCCGGCACAAGCCACAGGGGATCAAAAGAGAGCTATTAGACGTTTGGCAAGCGGATTTTTCTTCAGCAAAGGGGTTTGGTACAAAAGAACTCCAGATCTTGGTTTGTTGAGGTGCATGGATGCTAAACAACTACAAATATCATGACCGAGGTACACGCGTGAGTTTGTGGACCTCATATGAGTGGTATATGTGTTGGCAAAGAAGATTCTCCGAGAAGGTTATTACTGGCTTACAATGGAACAGGATTGTATCAGTTTTGTGCGCAAGTGTCATCAATGCCAGGTACATGGAGATTTGATCCACTCTCCACCATCTGAGTTACATACAATGTCAGCACCATGGCCCTTCGTTGCTTGGGGAATGGATGTCATTGGGCCAATTGAGCCAACGACATCTAATGGGCACATGTTTATTCTGGTAGCCATTGATTATTTTACTAAGTGGGTTGAGGCAAAAACTTTAAAATCAGTTACCAAGAAGGCAGTGGTCGATTTTGTGCATTCAAATATCATTTGCCGGTTCGGAATCCCGAAGGTGATTGTCACAGACAATGGTGCCAATCTCAATAGTCATCTGATGGCGGAGACATGTCAGAAGTTTAAAATCACACACCGCAATTCCACACCATATCGTCCTAAGGCGAATTGAGCAGTCGAGGCAGCTAATAAGAATATCAAGAAAATACTTCGGAAAATGGTGGAAGGATCCAGGCAGTGGCATGAGAAATTACCTTTTGCTCTGTTAGGATATCGCACTACTGTTCGTATTTTGGTAGGGGCAACTCCTTATTCATTGGTGTATGGTACAGAGGCAGTGATACCTGCAGAAGTTGAAATACCCTCCCTTCGGATTATTGCGGAGGCGGAAATTGATGATGATGAATGGGTTAAAGCCCATTTGGAACAATTGAACTTAATTGATGAAAAGAGATCGGCAGCAGTATGTCATGGACAGTTGTATCAACAGAGAATGGCAAGAGCTTATAACAAGAAAGTGCGTCCGCGGAAATTTGAAGTAGGACAATTGGTATTGAGGCGTATCTTACCTCATTGGGCTGAAGCAAAAGGAAAGTTCGCCCCCAACTGGCAGGGGCCGTTTGTTGTAACACGAGTGTTGTCCAATGGTGCATTGTATCTAATAGATGTGGAAGGGAAATGTGTAGAAATGGCCATCAATTCTGATGCAATCAAGAGATATTATGTATGATTTCTTTATCTTTATGTATCTAATTGTATTTGACATGTTTTGAGATTGAAATGATGAAGGCATTTTGTTCTGCTATCCAAACACTTTATCCTTTGTTATCCCTTTGAGCCTTATTATTATATTTTCTTTCGTATCCCTCTTTCGGAATCAACAACGAACCTCGAGGATTGAATGGGGAAATCAAGTGGAGAAACAAGAAAAGAAAAGAAGAAAAGAAAGAAAAGAAAAGAAAAGAAAAGAAAAGAAAAGAAAAGAAAAGAAAAGAAAACAAGAAAAGAAAAGAAGAAAAGAAAGAAAAGAAAGAAAAGAAAAGAAAAGAAAAGAAAGAAAAGAAAAAAAAAGAGAAAAGAAAATAAAGAAAAGAAAACAAAAGAAAAGAAAAGAAAGAAAGAGAAATGGAAAAGAAAATAAAGAAGAATGGAGGGAAGGAAACATCGCAGCAATGAAGCGATTTTATGACCTGAACTACGTTTGACTTGATCTCGAAAGGATACATAGGCAGCCTCACTGAGGTTCAGTCACAACAAAAGAAAAGTCCAAGAATCCCCAAGAAGGAAACTGGGGCAGAAGTTATGGTTGTTGCGAGAAATATGATTCCGAAAGTTGAAATTTTGAACCCATATTTGAATTATTTTGAGCCTTTATACCCTTCTTTTTAAACCCATCCAAAAGCCACATTACGGTCCAAAGAAAGAACTTCTGATCAATTTTAAGAAATGTCAACACAAGCAGGTAAGGTGATTCATGTTGTGGACAACACTCTGGTACCAGAAGAAAGGAAAATTGAAAATGAGAGAGTCTTATTGGTGAAAACCCTCATGGGCACCGTAAGTCGAAGTGAGTTTAAGAGATATATGAGAGAGTCTTATTGGTGAAAACCCTCACGGGCACCGTAAGGCGAAGTGATCTTGAGAGATAAAAAATGAGAGAGTCTTATTGGTGAAAACCCTCACGGGCACCGTAAGGCGAAAGTGAGTTTTTCAGATAGGTAAATGAAAGAAGTCTGTGGTTGAAAGGTGTTTGAAAAATGGAAAAACAAGAGGATTTGGGTTTTTGGTGAAAGTCGGTTGTGAAAATATGGAACAGCAAATGTGGCAATTGATAGTTGATTGGTTGGACAGACTAGGCTGGTTAATCCAAAATGCATGGCACGATCAATGGAATAAGCATTTCCACTCAGATAAGTCCTATCCTCTTTCTTTTTATTACAAATCATTCGTTTTCAGAGTTTTCCTATCCTCAAGACCTTCGAGGTCATTGCATTTTATTTTCTTGAAGTCTGTCTATAAGACATTTCAGTGTCAGAAACAAAAGAAGGATGTCAAAGCTAACTACCAGTCTCCCAGTTGTATGGCACAACGAGATCGGGACATGCCAAAAGAAAGTAAAACATGAAGGACCAATGCAAATCCTATCAGTGGAATAATTAGAGGGAGAAGCAAAGTTTCACAAGAAAGGAACAGAAACACTAAAACAGTAATACAAGGTAAAACATTTGGGGTCATCAAGACCAGAGAGTTGAAAGTCAGCCGGGAAGTCATGGCAAGTCAAATCAAGTTCAAAGAAACAAGTCAGAGCAAAGTAGGAAGCAGGATCATGGCCAAAAAAAATGCCAGCAGCTAACCACCATTTTATATTAACAAATCTTTCTTTGATTAAAACTGGGGCAGAAAATTTTCTTGGTTTTGTATGGTTGCTGCAAGCAGGAGCCCACCTGAAGAATAAGGGAATATCCTTCAAATTCAGCAAGCAAGAGCCCACCTGAAGAATAAGGGAATATCCTTCAAATTCAGCAAGCAGGAGCCCACCTAAAGAATAAGGGAATATCTTTCAAATTCAGCAAGAAGGAGCCAACCTGAAGAATAAGGGAATATCTTTCAAATTCAGCAAGCAGGAGCCCACCTGAAGAACAAAGAAATATTTTTTCAAATGCAGTAAGCAGGAGCCCACCTGAAGAACAAGGGAATATTTTTTCAAACGTAGCAAACAGGTACCCACGTGAAAAACAAGGAAAGTACAATCCAAATTTTAGCCTTTAATTTTAATATCTGATAACACGATATGCTCAGTCACTGTACTGGGGCAGAAAATTTTCTTTGTTTGTCTATTTTTGTCATATTCAGGAACCCACCTGGAGAACAAGGGAATACATTTTTAAGCATCGCAATCAGGAGCCCATCTGGAGAAGAAGGGAATACATGTTCAAGCATTGCAAGCAGGAGCCCACCTGGAGAACAAGGGAATACTTGTCAAGCATTGCAATCAGGAGCCCACCTGGAGAACAAGGGAATATCTTTTCAAGCAATCGCAAGCAGGTGTCCACCTGAAGAATGGACACATATTTCAAATTGTAGTAGTCAAGCAACATCAGGAGGAATGGAAAAATATCGTCAAGGCAACAACAAGAATTCCATTGTAAGAGCAGAAGATACAAGTTCAAGGCAACACAAGAGCAAGTTTGAAGACATAGATAGGATTTTGTAATTCAAATCTTAGGCTAGCTTCTTTTGTTTTAACATGGTGTAATAAGGGGGTCAGTAAGCAGTAACAACAGCAACAACGGTGAAATCACAGCTCCCGGTAGTCCCAGCTACCAGACACTCCTGAACTACACTGATCTGATTCCTGTTTAGCCCGGGATATGTAGGCAACCTCTGAAGCAGGGTACGGTCAACTCTTTCAAAAATGCTTCACACGGAATATGCGAATGGGTAAAAATCGCTCGTTTCTGCTCACTTGTCTTTGCACGAAAACTCTTCGTGTTTCCGGGCAAAGAGGGGCAGCTGTGAGCACGTGATTTTTGCCCTAAGCAAATTATTCCAAAAGTTTCAAATAAAATGATTTTACAATTTTTCGGAATTTTTGTTGCATTTTTTGTGTTAATTGGTTGCATAATAATTCATATTAAAAATAAGAAATATATATGCATTTGCATTAGGATTTAAATTTCACATTTTGGTATTAAGTAGGTATTAATTCATTTAAAAAGAATTACAAAGTAGCTTAAGCAGTTTTAATTGACAATTTATTTTTAGGATTTAAATAGTTTAATTAGGATTAAATAGTTTAATTAGAGTTTTGTTTTAATTTTTACAAATTAAGAAAAATACAATACAAAGTAAAAAAAAATAAATAATAATACAAAATACAAAAATGAAATTGAATAAAAGGAAACAAAATAAAAAAGAGGGGCTGATCGTTTGGGCTCATTATAATTGTAATTTGTTAGCCCAAACAAAATTCCCTTCAGAACACACCTGCCCAGGCCCAATTTACCCCTACCAAGTCAGCCCAACCCATGCTAAACCCAGTCAGTCCCCAACTAATCAAAACGACGTCGTTTGGCGTCGTTAAATCCTAGCCCTTGATCTCCCCAGATCCAACGGTCACCAGCCCTGTCACTAAATCAAACGACATCGTTTAAGTGTCAATTGAATCTGAGCCTTCAAAATCGTTTGATCAAACGGCTGTGGTTAAATAATGCAATTTAATATGTATTGAGAAAATATCATTAATCCTAAATCAATTTGTCACCCTCACTGTTTACCTCTTTGTCTTCTTCGCCTCCTCGCCTGAACTCTCACCGGCGGGAAACACCTCCTACTCCAAACCCTACCAAGTTTACACCACATATCCACCATGAACCCCTCTTTCCACCCCTCTACTCAGTTTCCTTCGAATATTAACCTATCTCTTCAAATATCAGAATTTATCTCGCTGGAACCTTACTGCCGGCGAACAACACTTACCCCAAATAACCCCAAAATAACACCTTAAATTTGCCTAAGCTTCCTCTACCCATTCCCCATACCTATTTGTTTCAAAACTGCCCAGAAGTCCTCAAATTTTTTTTTTTTAAATTCTGGTCAAGAACCCCTAGTCTAATCTTTGGGGATTCATGACCGTAACACCCCTAATAGGTGTTTTCTTTTGGAAAACACACCATTAGGGATGTTATGGATCATGAATCCTAAAGGATTCAAACAAATTTGGGCTCAAGCATGGTTGGATCAAGCCGATTAGAAGTTTGCTAAAAAACCCTAGATAAGTTTCTTTAATTCTTTTCTTTTATTTCTGTTAATCTTCGTTTATTTCTGCATGTGTTTGTTTTCTTGTGTTTTTATTTTAATCAATTTCTGTTGATGTTTGTTATTAGTTTAATTAGGGTTTTACTTAACTTTTGTTAATAGTTTTAAAAATAGTACTTTTAGGTTTAAATTCTAAAATTTGATACTGTTAGGTTTTAATTCCTTAGTAATAATTAGGATAATTGTAATTCTGTCATGAAAATTAATTGTTTTGATTATTTTTAGTTAGTCGAATCGTTAGATATTAATTTAGGGGTAATTAGCAGTTAATTAGATTTTTGGTTTATTGGTAGTGTGATTAATTAAAATTTCAGTACTTAGTTTTGTCGTTTAGAGGTTAATTGATATTTGTTAATATGGAATTACAAAGGCATTTAGCCTGTTTGGTTATAGCTGTTAGTGTTAAGAGGGCTGGGGTAGGTCAGTAATTATAAAAGTAAAGTGGGGGGTATTTTGGGTATGTGAAATGGTTTAATAATAGTTATAACACAATTTCAGGGGTAATATGGGCATAGAAAAGGGTAGTTTAGTAAATTTTGAATTGAAGTGAGGGCAATATAGGAATTATAATAGAACATAATTTTCTAGATTGGGGCATTAGTATAGTTTTCAATAAATAGATGTAGTAACTTGTAGTACAAGTCAGAAAATAAGGGGCAAAAGAGAATTAAATAGGGACTGATTTGTAAAAATTAAAAGTGACATTTTCCTCCTAATTATATCTATAAATAGGCACTAATGTGCCTTGTTTTACAAGTTTTAGAATCTGAAAAAATTTCCCTCCAAACAATCCCTGCCATCCTAAATCTCAATTCGAGATTTAAATCTTCCAAACTCAAAAACATTAAAAATCAGTAGAAAATCCCAAAGTATCACTGTGACATTGATAATTTGGTTTAAATTTGAAGGCTGTGCATTGATCTTCTTCTATTCAAGTAGCTGAAATTCTGTGAACGTGAAATTGGTCTAGTCAAGTTTGTTTTCTGGTTTAAATTTGGTGATGTGGCTTAATCCTGGGCATTTTTGAGGCTGTATTGGATATAACTCTCCCTGTTGCTGTTGCTGTTGAAATTTCCACTGATTTCCCATTGTTCTTCTCTTATTTTTCTAGGTATACACTTGTAAACTTTGAGCTATTGAGCTGAAATTATCGTCTAGATCAAGGCTCTTTTCTTAGTTGATAAATGAAATATAGTCAATGCTAATTGTATTCAGCTTTAGCTCTACTTTTTTTAAGTTTTGAGTTAGAATCATTTCATTGACATAAAATGTCTGTAATCGAATTATATTGACTTAGTTATATTCAGAATATGTAATAGGACTGTGTATATTGCTACTTGTTGAATTCACATGAACTTTGAAATAGTTTCAACATTGAACAGGGATCTCTTCATAAAATTTGCTGTAGGAATTTCTACATATGTTAGTTTAAAATATCTTTGATAATAGATATTAAATAGCTTAGATCTGTTTTGGCATGATATGACTGGCTTATTACTTGTTGCACCAGTTCAATTTCTTAAAATCTAGAAATGTATAAACAAACTAGAATATTGAGGATGTTAAATTTTAGGTATCATGAGCGTTAACCAGCTCGTTTATTTTGTACAAATTAAACTTCAACCGTCTGTCATTAAAACTGTTCAACCTTCTGTTTCAATAATTAGTTCTGAAATTAATTTGGTTTAGTTAAATGATAATTAGCAGTACAGTAGCTTTAATTCATGTTTCATTGCAATATTTTGATATTAATAGATTTGAAAATCCATCAATAGAAAATGGCGTGTTGGTTTGTTTGAATTTGTAAAAAAAAAAATCAGAAGTAGTATAGCTACAATAATTTGAAATTACATGATTTGGCAACTACAAAAAATATGACCAGATTAGTTTGTTTGTCTTGGGCTAGTTTTGGGCCCAAAAAATGTGAAGCCCTAATATGGCAAATTGTGAGTTATATAGCATCTACTGGGCCAAAGCCGATAGTGAGTGGGATTTAAATGAACCGCAGTTCGGTTCACTTCACCTGGGCCAAGTTTGAGGCCTCAAAGTGTTGCTAAAGTTCAAGTGAGAATCGAAAGTCCCAAATGTAATAATACTTCAAAAAATAAATAATTAGGAATATGAAAATTAATCCATAAATATAAAATTGGGTCTTGAGTTAGGTAGCGGGTTCAAGCTAAAAGGTTTTATCCTTTTTTTTGAATTCAGACTTGAATTCGAGATTCAAATCTATATTTGTGAATTAATTGGCTATTAGAGACAAATAACATAGAAAATTTTAGATTGTTAGTTTGACCTTTAATAATAAAATGAGATGAGCCTCGCCAAATCAAATACATAGTTGCGGGGCCCTCATTAACCACTTAATTCAAAAATACTTAGTATTCAGGACGGGCCGTTTAGCGAATTTCACGGCCTTCCCAAAAGATAACAACACGTTAATCGCTTTACCCGCGCTTTTAATAATCTTACCTTCCTAATACGGGTGTGCATTTCATGCGACCCAAATCCAAATCCGAAAACGTTGAATAAGAATGTATCAAGGATCCGGGTGCATTTCATGTGACGTGATCCGAAAATACGTTCTTAAACGATGTTCACTTTCTTAATAATTGACTAAAAGCGGTGAATAATTCTAAAATGGCGCTATAGGTTAAACATGTAGTAAGATCAAAATTTATCGAAATATAGCAGTTGATCGACCGTGCTAGAACCACGGAACTCGGGAGTGCCTAACCCCTTCTCCCGGGTTAACAGAATTCCTTACCCGGATTTCTGGTTCGCGACTGTAATACAGAGTCAAACCCTTTCCTCGATTCGGGATTCAAACCGGTGACTTGGGACACCATAAATCTCCCAAGTGGCGACTCTGAATCTTTAATAAAATGAATCCCCTTTCGATTGTCCTTTAAGTGGAAAAACTCCTTCTTCATTATATCCCTTCCACGGGGTGTAGTAAAGCCTATATAGGAAAAAAGAGGTGTGACAGCTCTGGCGACTCTGCTAGGGATAAAGAACATAAAACTTCGGTTCAGGGTTCAAGAATTCGAGCTCAATTAAATTGTTGTATTTGGCTTTATTTGGTTTTGATACAT
>MU770927.1:129088-144663 GCA_026770625.1 Nicotiana glauca | reverse complement strand
TGCGATAACAAAACTATTTTATTTTATACTTTTGGGAGTTGTTGTCGTGAGAGCAAAAATCACGTGCTCACAGTGTAAACCTTACTTGCTTTCTTATACTCCTTTAAAGTCACAATTAAGCATTGCCGGGAACCACACTAGTAGATCTTGAGGGATGCCTAACACCTTTCCCTCGAGATAATCTCAAGCATTTACCCAAACTCTGGTTTTCTTTCAAATCTTCTTCTTTTTCTTTGAAGTGTCCTAATGCACTATAATCATTAGGTGGCGACTCTTCAAATTCCATAACCCGATTCCTCAAAAGGGAATAAGAGTTGTTTTGTCCATAATGTCGTAAACCCGATTTCTTTCTTTTAGAAGGGGAAAAAAGGGGGCATCGACAATGTAAATATATATATATATGGGATATGGGAAAAGGTTACGGTGTTATATACGCACCACCACCTGATCAATTGGTATATGTTGATGATGTTGCCCACAGTGGCTGAGACGATATTATGGGATGCTCTCAATGGCTTGATGATATTATGTAAACCCATACCTATGCATGACACTACATTTATACGCATGTGCATGACATTATAAATGTTTCAGAATTTAGAAAGTTATTCAGATTTACAGATGGATTCTTTATTCCATGTTTTATCAATCTCATTTACATACTGATTTTCATGCCTTACATACTCAGTACATTTTTCGCACTGACGCCCTATTTCACAGAGCATGCGTTTCATACCCGCAGGTGCAGGTAGACAAGCTGACGGTCTCCCTTCTTAGGATCCTTGATCAGCAAAAGTTAGCGTGCTCCACTTGATCCGGAGCTGCTTTTCATTTTGGTACAATATGTTTGTGTGTGTGTATATATATATATATATATATATATATATATATATATATATATATATATATATATATATATGACGTATCTCAGTCCCTTCTTTGTACGGTTGTATTTCTATTAGAGGTTTGTAAACAGTATGTCTAGTTGGATAGTATGTGGCCTTGTCGGCTTACAGTTTTGAGGTGTATAGTTGTCTATCGCAGCCTTGTCGGCTCGCCCTACGTATGTTGCACGTATATGTATGCATGCCTTTTTGGGTAGATTTCCTTCATGAACATTATTCTCGTAATTCAACAGTTGTTATTCAAGTCAATATCTTAGATGTATACTTAGGGGTGTTTGACAGGTGGGACTTGGGCATCCGTCACGGCCATCGATTTGGGTCGTGACAGACAGTCTCTGAGTTCCTGTCTTGTCTCATGAGGATCAAGGAAGCAGAATTCAATGGCACTCTCAACAGCTAAAGCAGAATATGTATAATCAAAATCCTGTTATGGTCAAGTGTTGTGGACCAAGCAACAAATTGGAAGAACTTGAGTCCAACTCAAGAGGGCCAAATACAGTGACTGCTAAAGATCAAGTTGCAGACATCTTCACCAAAAGCCTTGGGAAGAAAGCATTCTGAGAAAGACCGCCTTGTACTAGGGGATGATAAAACCCAATAGAGAACTTGGTTCCTTATTATTGGTTATGAAAGTCATAGTCAGGTAAAAGCTAGCTAAATGTTTTATGGCTAAGTCTAAATCACATCTATACCGTTACAGGTAGACACGCATAATGACTACAGAAGCAGATGCCGCAGTGCATGATGAATAAGGGGATAAAACTCACTTGCCAAACCTATTAGGGAACCTAGTTCTCTAACGCAGGTTAGTAGCTTCTTTGTTCTTTTATACACAATTTAAAATGTACAAAAATAATGCCACATCATCATCAACATGACAGTCTCTTTAAAGTCGTGTCTCTTCAGCCAATACGTCACAACCCAAATGTCGCTCCTTTTATAAATGGTACATCTCCCAAGTAAAAAAGTGATGCCATTTCAGAACGGGTCCCTCATCATAATTAAATCAACATCACAACCCTTTCTCTTCCAAACTCAAAAATTCCCTTTTTGTATTTTCTCTTCTCAAATCCAAAATCCTTTGAGAATAATATCATCATGTCTGAAAATCAAGCAACTCTCAGTGTGCCTGACAACATTGTGGTTGAGTCCTCACCAGTTAGTAGTTCCACAGTGGACCTCTCTCCCGACATAATCACTAGTCCAAACCCTAAAGAAGAGTCTCCTCCACACTCTACTCCCTCTCCCACCCACTTTGAGTCCACTCCTCATCTGAACAAGTCTGAAAATGTTTGTCCTCCTCTAGTCTCACCAGTCAAACAGAGTCAACATGGTAAACAAGGTAACCTTGTTTAGGAACCTTCAACTTTATCCATGGCTGAGCACTTGAGTGAAGATCTAGTGATTAGTCATGAAGAGATTGAGACCACCATGACAAGCTATGACTCTGTAGGTATTACTCCTTCGTCTGTTGAAATCACCATGGAACCACAAGAAAAGGAGGGAATAGAGAATATGTTTTCCATTACGTCAGAATGGGTCATTATAGAGGAATGTGCAGGAGGGTTTGAGCCTCAGAGGGAAGAGACAGAAGAAGAGGGAACAATTGTACCATTTGAACAACCAGCACAAGATGATGCTACTGGGGTCCCAAATGATGAACATGATCCCTCTATGGAGGATCCATGTCAGGAGTCATCTCCCAGGTTAGTATTTGATCTTTCCCCCTCTCCCCACTTCGATGATGAGCCTTTGAATACGGTGGTGCCTGAGACGAACCTTGATGGTGAAGAAGACACAGATGATTTGGTTTATGCTAGTATTATCAGGGTTAGGACTAAGCCAGTGGTAACTTCAGAGCCACCTCCTAAGCGACCTACTACACGGTTGCAACAAAAGGAGGCTTTAGAGTTTGCCCTCAAGAAGAGAAAAAAGAGTCGGAGAAGGAGAAGGTTGGTCAAAGATGGAAAAGTTGTACAAGTAGAGGACGTTCCTATAGTGAATGTGGAAGAGGAAACCAAAGAGAAACCTAGTTCCCTGACCCGCAAGTCTTCAAGGAAGAAGCACCCTCTCTCTCAATCCGAAAGGCACACCTCTAAGGGTGCTGAGAGTTATTCCAAAAGTGTTATTGCTGGTTCCAGTGAAAAGTTGGTAACAAATTTGGTGACAAGACAGTGAAGTAGCATGGTGACAAGTCTTATGAGGAAGAAGTGAAAACATTTGGTGAACATAGACAGAACAAGTCCATGGAGAAGGAAAAGTTTGTTGGAAAGTTAGTGAAAAGAAAGAGGGATGATGATGATGATGAGGAACCTGGTTCTGTCTAGAAAGGAAAAATGGGTGGATCTCTGAGGTTTGAGAAAAGGAAGTTGGGGAATCAAAAAGTGTTATGGGGCCGCACATTTGCCTCTGACATTCTAGAGAGTGTTGGGATGAGACAATTAGTGGATATTTGTGATTCTTAACAGTGGACCAATTTGTTTACAAGTGAGGCTCCTAAAGTGTATGAGGACAAGGTGCGGAGTTTCTACACCAGCCTCTTCACAGTAGATGGTGATCAAATATGTGTGTTGGTAAATGGGGTGGACATAGTGATGGACTCTGCCTTATTGGGGTCAATTCTGGGTGTTCCTACCGAAGGAGTGTCATCTTTTCAGGGTGCCTGCACACCAAAATTCAGAAATGCCATTGTCAAGGACAAGGCAGTGCAACATGGGAAACATGTGCATAAGAAGGTACTCCTTCAAGTTTATCAACTGCTCTTTGAGATGGTTAACAAAGTATTGCTTCCCCATGCCGAAAGAAGATCTATTGCATCCAAAGATGATCTACTCCTTATGGAAACCTTGGATAATTTCTCCTCCATCGATTTGCCTGCCATATTGATTGAGTATATGTAGAAGGTACATAACCTTAAAGATGGGAATCCTGGACTGCCTTATGGGTTCCTTCTCACAAAGGTCTTTGAGTTTTTCAAAGTACCTCTGGACAGGCCAAAATGGGCACCAAAAAGCAATCATTTTCAAAAACTACTCTGGAGGAGTGTGAGTGTATTGACAAAATCGTAGGAGTTGGAATCACTTCCACAATCTCTCAACTGATAAATGCTCAGAATAGTGTCACAGAGGAGATCTGAAAGTTGAAGGCTAGGAACGCGATTCTTCAGAGTCAACTCAATCAGTTGCAAGAGGTACCTAGTTATAGTGGTTCTCACAGCAAAGAGGTTTCACGACTAACAAAGGAGAATGATGAACTAAGGAAACAAGTGGAGGACTTGAAAGAAAGACTACTCAATGAGCAAATGTCTATGAATGCTTGCATGGATCTTGTCCTCCAAACTCTTGCTTCCTCTTCCAAGCCCACTTCCTCCAGTGTCCCTTAAAGAATGTCCCCTTAGTGTCCAATTTTCAATGTCTAATCTTCTTAAGTTGTTTTTGGTGATGTTTTGTTATTTCTGGCAATTGTGTTTGTTTGTGCTAGACTGTGGATGAAAACAATGATTCTGCTCCTGCCTGTAAAAGTCCAATTCTGGTTAATGAAAGTGATTTCCTTTTTGCCATCTATGCTGCTGCACTTTTATTTCTGTTTTTTATCATGTTGTGAGCACATAAGTGGCATGAGTTAACTATGCTAGACTTCTTTATGAAGCTAACCTGTTATGTACTTTTTATGATGCCAAAAGGGGGAAGATTTAATTTAATAATACAGAGCATGAATGTATGAATAATCTGAGAGCATGAATGAATAATAATCTGAATGCATAATCTAAATAATAATCTGAAAACAAAATACAGATTCAGGGGGAACTCACAAAAGTTCAGGTACTGACTAAGGGGGAATGCACAGCTTCAGCGGGAACTCAAGGTCTTTCTGGTTCACAATCTGGTTCCTTTGTGGCTCCTTCTAAGATTTTCAATTATAAGTTTGTCATCATCAAAACAGGGGAAATTGATAGGTTACAAGCACCTTGGTTATAAGTATTTTACTTTATGTTTTGATGATCTAACAAACTTACTATCCAGAACCAGATAAGGAACCTGTTACACATTTGCAAGACTTCAAGATCACAAGATTCCAGGTTGGGATTCAACTCCATAGACTGGAAGGAACAGTTGAGGGACCATGTCCCTACCTGGTCCCGAGGAGACTGTACGAAGTCAACTCTCCAGCTGGAAAGTTGTTGCATGCACATGCTACAGTGCAGGAACAGTGCTGCGGTTAACTTTCCAGGGAAGACTTTTTAACTACCTTGCTTGCATCAATGTAAGTGACGTCACACATGTTAGGCATTCAAGGGAGGTAAAACAAATCACTTGAACACTTAGAGATTTCACTCAAGCTCACTCACGTGATCATTCAGCAAGCAAGTGTCAAGTGTTTCAAGAACAATGAACAAAACAACTACGGACCAGTTCCCACATAGAGTTATTGTATATTTTTAGTTGAGTTGTAACTTTGTAATTGTCTTAAACTAAAATTCCTATCTCGCTTGTTTAAGAAGCATTATGTAGGAAACCCTTGTAAACCTTAAACCTGCGTGTTAAAGTCTTGGCTAGAGTTAGTCTAGATTCAAAGTCTTTGTTAAGGTGGGCATCAAATTTGAAAAACCAAATTTCGAACTGAACTGAATTAATTTGGTATTTCAGTTTCGATTTTTTCGGTATTTCGGTATGTCAGTAATTCGGTACGGTATTGGGTTTTTGATATTTCGGTATATACCGAAATAGTTTATAAATTGAGACAATAATTGATGCTTGCTAGAATTATGTTTATTTGAAAATATTATGATCTTTTCTTTGTACTCATTTTGTTTGGTCTTCCTTAATAGGACTAGTACACAATATTACTCATTTTTTAACAAGTACCAAAGTTTAAATAATATAATGATTGAGTAATAATAATAGAAGTAAAACTAATAAATTAAATTGCGAATACAAGTAGGAAAAAATCAAGATCGTCTTTGGAAAATTTAAAAAGTTGATAAAAATATCTTCTTAAACTTTCATTTTCACTGGTTTAAAGGAAAAAGATCAAGCAAAAAGTGGATCAACCATACCAACAAAGGTTCTAATAGTTACCAAAAGTATTACAACACAAGTGGCATGTAACAGGTGTGTTACAAGTTAGTGAGAGATTAAGAGTTTAATCCTAGGTTGCATAGGTTATAATCTGAAAGTTGCTTATTAGTGAAGTTGAAATCCTACAAGGGTAGGTCATAATTTTTAATCCCGTTAAGCTGGGAATTTTCCATGTAAAATTCATCCTGTCATTTAATTTCTGCTTTGCATGTGTGTACTGCCGAAACTGATAGAGAACCTGGTTCTATGTAGAAGTTGGTGGACCCTTACATTCTATCATAATGTATGTCATGTCTTCTTTTTCTTCTTCTTCTTTAAGTTTCAATATGAAATTCATCCAAAATCAAGTCTAATCTTCACCAAAACACCCTCAAAATTGAGATATAAACTCTAATCAATATTCTCAATTGTTTGCAACAACACTCAATCCAAACAAATAATGGTTTTTGAAAACCCAAATTCGAATTCAAAGCTTCAAAGCTTTTTAATAGCTGTCAGTGGTGGAGTTACTGCTCTCTTTTCCTTTGCTTTACATTACTGAAATTTAGGAATGAGAGATAGAGAGAGACGTAGAGAGAATTCCCAATTGTTTGCAATAACACCTAATTCAAACAAATAATGTTTTTTGCAACCCAAATTCAAATTCAAAGCTTCAAAGCTTTTTAATGGTTGTCGATGCTGGAATTGCTGCTCTCTTTTCCTTTGCTCTTGTAGGCATGTAAATTTTATTAAAAGTAAATCCATGAAATAATTTGGACTATATTTTAAATTCAAGATATATTGGTTCAAATAAATATATGGGCTAATATAATTGAATTAAATATATAAGTCCAATATATATGGATTAAATAAATAAGTCTTAATCCATTGGGCTAGCCCATTTAATTGGGCTAAAGTGATGAGCCCACTTCATTAAGCCCAAGATGACATCTTTCTAGAGGCCTAGTTTAGTGTCACGTGTCAAATGACGTGGCACGCCAAGTCAAACGGAAGAGCCAATAGGATCATGCCATGTATCAAAATAACAAGGCATGCCAAGTCACATTAAAAGGCCAATGAAATCGTGTCACGTGTGCAAGTGACATGTTCTGGCCAATTAAATGTGGCCATGTCACACTTCAATTTGATTGGTCGGAAAGAGTTTGTTTTTATCAAAAATCGTCCTTTCCAAAACTATAAATAGGGGTATTCATAACTCATAAAAGGGACCAGAAGTTATAACAAGAAGCAAGAAAGAGCTTGTGGATCAAACGCTGCAAATTCCTCCACAAGTTTCAAGCTTCAAGTTCAAGTTCAAGCTCAAGAACGAAGAACAAATCAAGTTCAAGCCCAAGAACGAATACCAAATCAAGTTTAAGTCCAAGCGATCAAGCTTAAGCTCAATAACAAGATCATCGTTCGTGGCAAAAAATATAGATTCAAGATCAAGCTCAAAGGCCCTTGAATTTATTTACTATTGGAAAGAAGAATCAGAGGATTCATAGAGATTGTAACACTCGAATATTTGAAATAAAATACTACAATTGTTGTAATATTTTTCGATCTTGATTTTATTTTCCCGAACTAAATTTATTGTCTATAAATTCTGGCACGCCTGGTGGGACAATCTCTATCTCTCATCTCAAATTTTCAATCACCAAAGTTCAAGAACATTTAAATGGCTTCGAAGAAATCAACTCCAGATCAACATCCACCAAGGTTGATAACTCCAGGTTCTATGCTGATGTGGAAAGCATCCTCGATGTTACCTTTGAAAGCTTCGGACCAGTTACGAGGAGCAAAACAAGCTCTTTAGGACAACAAGCGCCCCAAATGCCATCCGCATCAATCCCTGTTTTCGGATCTTCATCCTCAAAAGGAGCAAGATCTTCTACAAACGCATTTGAAGGAGGAAGTGATGTTGCTGAAAAGATCAAGAAAACTCTTGCTCCGCTTGACCTCTCCAGATCCAAGCACTCTGCTGTGAAGGAAGATGATGATGCTTCAAGTGATGGATCCTCCCCACTTACACCGCATAGTATGAGCCAATCAAGGATAAATCTATGTGAAAATCCATGCTAATCTCCAGTTTGATGGTAAAGGTAACCCAAAACAACATATGGCACACTTTGTCGAGATATGCAACAATGTTGGGACTTATGGAGATTACCTCATCAACCAGTTTGACCGCTCATTAAAAGGAAATGCTTTTGATTAGTATACGGACCTCAAGGCTGGATCTGTTGATAGCTAGGATCAACTAGAGCAAGAATTCTTCAATCGCTTTTATAGTACAAGATGCACTGTGAGTATGATAGAGCTTACAAATACTCGTCAACGAAAGGGGGAACCAGTTATCAACTTTATCAATCATTGGAGGAATGCAAGCCTCAACTGCAAAGACATGCTTAGTGAAACTTCAGGCATAGAGATGTGCATCCAAGGCATGCATTGGGGATTGTGCTACATCTTTCAAAGTATCAAGCCTCGCACATTTGAAGAACTTGCAACTCATGCCCATGACATGGAATTAAGCATGGCCTCCACTGGAAATGAAAGGTTTCCCATCTATGAACCTCACAAAGCGAATGACAAGCAAGAAGTCAAGAAGTGGGGAAAGTTCGTACCCAAGTCTGAAAGCAAAGAAGCTATGAATATCAATACATTACCTATGAAGTTCACGACGAAGGTGAGCAAGAAGAAGAGTATGAAATCCACTTCTTTTCAAGATAAGACAAGTGGAAAGTTGACTCTAAAAGAAATGCAGGAGAAAGAGTACCCATTCCTGGATTCTGATGTGCCATTCATTTTCAAAGAACTCATCGATTTAAATCTCATTGAGCTTTCGGAGATGAAGCGACCAAATAAAGCTGGGAAAACAAATGACACAAATTACTACAAATACCACCGACTTGTAAGCCACCCTCTGGAGAAGTGATTTGTCTTCAAGGATAAAGTCATGGACTTGGCTCGCAAAAAGAAGATCCTGCTTAAAGATAAGAAAGCAAGCACAAACCAAATCTCTATCACCTTTGGCTCATTCAGTCCGGATGACTTATGTTGTTTTAAAGAAAGTAAAGATGAAGAATTACTGGAGAGTGACAAAGTTGAAGTCAATCAACTTGATGATGATGAAGGTTGGACATTGGTGACTTGTCGTAGGCACCACAAAAGGAGCCCACGAAAAGAATCAATTGAACAACCAACAAGGAAGATGATGGTAAAAAGACAAATGAAAAAGAATCTAGTTAGGCATTTGAAGAAAGCAAAAGTGGAGATGCACCATTCTCAAAAGCCACGAAATCCAGTGACCTTGGAGGAGTTTTTAGCAAGTTGGTTCCGTACGAAGATTTTCCATAAGGGCATTGATGCCTCTTGTTGCCATGCTGACAAAAGGGAAGAAAAGAGTGATGACCTACCGTTGGCACCATCTTCGGAGAGGCCCATCGAGTCCACTCCTCAAGAAGTTAATGCTTGTGAGGAAAAGGTCACGTTCACAAATGATGATCTTTCGCTAGGTAACACTCCTCATAACTACCCATTGTACCTGGTTAAGGGTAAATCAGATTTTGGTTGATGGAGGATCCTTAGTGAACATTTTGCCAATCCACACTATTTTGGTATTCCCATGAACGAACTTTCAGAAAGTCGTGTGATGATCTAAGGATTCAACCAAGGGGGGCAAAGAGCCATAGGTGCGATCAGGCTGGGAATCACTATTGAAGATATGCAATCAACTGCATGGCTGCATATGATTGACGCGAAGACTTCATACAATGTTTTGCTTGGGAGGCCTTGATACATGAGAATAAAGCAGTTTATGTACCTACTATCAATGTTTAAAATACTACGAGGGTGAAGTCGAGAAGACGGTAGTTGTTGATGATGAGCCATTCACCGAGGCTGAGTCACACTTTGCCGATGCAAAGTTATACTTGAAGAATCGCATTGTGAAGGAGCTGAAAGCTGGTGATGGCATGAAAAGATAGAATAAAAAGCCCTCAACTAAAATAGAAGAGGTGACTACTGGTGAAGCCAAAGCTGTTAGTAAGGAGGTTCAACCCAAGGCGAATAAATCTTATAGAAGGAATGTTACATCTTATGGAAAGAAAGTAAGTCTGGCGCTCCAATATGTCCCTAAAAGGAAGAAAGATGAAAGTGAATCATTTAATCGCAAGCCAACATGCTAAAGGAGTAACATGCTAAAGGAGTTAACTCTTCCGGTCAAACGAATTGAGGCAATAAAGTCATCTTTAATGCCATTTGTAGGGTTTGTAGCCCAAAATCGTTTGCAGAATGTGGCACTCCCTACAAAGCGAACAGATGAAGGTTTTGACCCTAATGCTTACAAGCTATTTGAAAAAGTTGGATACAATCCTAATGAGCCATCAAAGTTAGGGAAGCTCCCATCGGAAGCTGCAACGAGGCAACCACGTGAAGGTTTGGGATACAAGCAACCGTCACCAGTGCACATCTCAATAAGAAGGGAGAGCAACAACTATTTCACTGTAGAAGATGAATCAATCGCTTCTAACAAGCCTTATATCTTTGATCGACTTGGAGGATCACCTATGAGGACCTCCGTGTTTGAAATATTAGGTCCACTAAAGAAGGGAAACAAGTTCTGAAGAAATTTTCAAAGCATAAGAACACCCGCTTCACCTAAAATCCAGGAGATCTCTAAGGATTTCCAAAGTTTGGTTCCTTTTAGAATGAGGCGACAAACAAAACTTATGGTTTCATATAAAGAAGTACTGAAGGTAAAGCCATGTACTGTGGTCTATAATGAGGAACGTGATAAAGATGAAGAAAGTGTAGGTTCTTCGTATCATGTTACGGTACAAATCAAGAATGGCATTCCATCTTTGATGGAAGATAATGCGGAATTGGAGGATGTTTCATCGTGTTATCACATATCCTTCAATGATGGGGACCCTCAAGAAGATGAAGATGCGAAATATGCTCCACCCGAACTTGAAGAAGGAGTGAAGACGACAGTTGATGCCTTAAAAGAAGTTAACCTTGGCACTGATGAAGAACAAGACCCACTAACCTAAGTGTTTTACTTGAAGCTGACGAAGAGAGCACTTATATTGAATTACTCAAAGAGTTCAAGGATGTATTTGTTTGGAGTTACAAAGAGATGCCTGGCTTGGACCCAAAAGTAGCAGTCAATCACCTTGCAGTCAAAAATGGTTCTCGTCCTATTAAATAAGCTCAAAGGCATTTTAGGCCGTACTTGGTTCCCTTGATTGAAACAGAAGTTAACAAACTCATCGAAGCTGGCTTTATTCGTGAAGTTAAGTACCCAATATGAGTTTCAAGTATTGTCCCTGTAAGGAAGAAAAATGGCCAGATTCGAGTGTGTGTTGACTTTAGGGATCTTAAAAATGCGTGTCCGAAAGATGAGTTCCCGCTTCCCATTCCAGAACTGATGATCGATGCTTCTACTAGGTACGAGGCAATGTCATTTATGGACGGTTCGTCGGGCTATAACCAAATACATTGGCACCAAAAGATGAAGAGCTTACTGCACTCCGTACCCCAAAGGGTATTTATTGCTACAAGGTAATGCCTTTTAGATTGAAGAACGCTGGTGCTACTTACCAAAAGGCTATGCAGAATATTTTTGACGATCTTCTCCACAAGAATGTCGAATGCTATGTTGATGACTTGGTGGTGAAATCAAGAGAGAAGGGAGACCATATGAAAGACTCGAGGATGGTATTTGAATTGCTCCAGAGGTACCAACTTAGGATGAATCCATTGAAATGTGCCTTTGGAGTTACTTCTGGAAAGTTCCTTGGTTTCATTGTCCGACATCGAGGGATCGAAATTGATCAAGCCAAAGTGGATGCCATTTTGAAAATGCCCGAGCCTCGAGATATCCATGAATTGAAAAGTCTGCAAGGAAAACTAGCATACCTTAGAAGATTCATATCAAACCTGGCTGGGAGGTGCCAACCATTTAGTCGCCTCATGAAGAAAGGAGTTCCTTTCAAGTGGGACCAAGCTTGTAGCAATGCCTTCAAAAGTATCAAAACCTACTTGATGAAGCCTTCAGTTTTAGCAGCTCCTATACCTGGAAAGCCATTGATACTATACATTGTGGTGCAGGAAAGGTCTGTTGGAGCACTGTTGGCCCAAGAAAACAGTGAGGGGAAAGGAAACTCTCTTTACTACTTGAGCAGGATGATGACACCTAACGAGTTGAATTATTCGCCAATTGAAAAGTTGTGTTTGGCGCTAGGCTTCTCAATACAAAAGTTGAAGCACTACTTTCAAGCTCATATTGTCCGTCTTGTTTCTAAAGCAAATCCCATCAAGTTTGTGACGTCAAAACCTATTCTTAGTGATCGACTAGCGAGATGGTACCTCCAATTTTAACAATTCAAGATTTTGTACATCCCTCAAAAGGCTATAAAAGGACAAGCATTGGCAGACTTCTTGGCAGATCATCCAATACCTGATGACTGGGAGCTAACTGATGAACTACTTGATGAGGGCGCAATGGACGTTGAAGTTCAACCGCCATGAAAGATGTACTTTGATGATGCTGCGCATCATGGGAGAGCCGGGGCTGGCGTAGTATTTCTCACTCCCCAAGGTGAAGTCTTGCCCTACTCCTTCACCTTGACACAACTATGTTCCAACAATGTTGTTGAGTATCAAGCATTAATACTTGGGCTTGAAATGGTCGTTAGTATGAAGCAATTGCAATTCCAAGTCTTTGGTGACTCCCAGTTAGTGGTCAATCAACTTTTGGGTAGTTATGAGGTTAAAAAGCCCGAACTATGCCCATATCATGATTATGCTAAAAAGTTGATGGAATGGTGATGTGACTATTCAGCATGTGCCAAGGAAAGAAAATAAGAAGGCTGATGCTTTAGCTGCTCTAGCTTCATCATTAGCCCTGCCTGACCAAGCGCAAGTTACCGTCTGCC
Source organism: Nicotiana glauca (assembly GCA_026770625.1). Lineage (NCBI taxonomy): Eukaryota > Viridiplantae > Streptophyta > Magnoliopsida > Solanales > Solanaceae > Nicotiana > Nicotiana glauca. Next base: position 131,757 of record MU770927.1, on the reverse strand, counting down.
AAAAATGGGTAGTACCGCCGCCAAATGAGGTTGAAGGTGAAGAAAACGAACTCAAGCATCTTGTTGCTATTTCTGAAGTTGAGAAAGAAGAATGGCGACAACCCATTATCGACTACTTATGCTATGGGATACTTCCAAAAAGTCTGAGGAGGAGGATTAAAATCCGTCGTCGTGCACCTCGCTTCCTTTACTACAAGGATACTCTATACAGAAGGTCGTTCGAGGGATTATTCTTGCAATGCCTAGGAGAAGAAGAAGCTCTCCAAGATTTGCAAGAGGCACGTTCTAGGGTATGTGGGTCACACTAGTCTAGACCAAAGCTCCACTTCCATATAAAAAGGATGGGATATTATTGGCCAACGATGGTAAAAGATTGCTTGGACTACACTCGAAGATGCAAGGCTTGTCAATTCCATGCGAATTTTATTCATCAACCTCCTGAAGTGTTGCACCCGACTGTTATATCCTCGCCATTTGACGCTTGGGGATTGGATGTTGTTAGACCACTGCCAAAGTTCTCTGGTGGGAACCTACACATCTTGGCTGCAACTGACTACTTCCNTAAAAAGCCCGAACTATGCCCATATCATGATTATGCTAAAAAGTTGATGGAATGGTGATGTGACTATTCAGCATGTGCCAAGGAAAGAAAATAAGAAGGTTGATACTTTAGCTGCTCTAGCTTCATCATTAGCCCTGCCTGACCAAGCACAAGTTACCGTCTGCCAAAAATGGGTAGTACCACCGCCAAATGAGGTTGAAGGTGAAGAAAACGAACTCAAACATCTTGTTGCTATTTCTGAAGTTGAGAAAGAAGAATGGCGACAACCCATTATCGACTACTTATGCTATGGGATACTTCCAAAAAGTCTGAGGAGGAGGATTAAAATCCGTCGTCGTGCACCTCGCTTCCTTTACTACAAGGATACTCTATACAGAAGGTCGTTCGAGGGATTATTCTTGCAATGCCTAGGAGAAGAAGAAGCTCTCCAAGATTTGCAAGAGGCACGTTCTAGGGTATGTGGGTCACACTAGTCTAGACCAAAGCTCCACTTCCATATAAAAAGGATGGGATATTATTGGCCAACGATGGTAAAAGATTGCTTGGACTACACTCGAAGATGCAAGGCTTGTCAATTCCATGCGAATTTTATTCATCAACCTCCTGAAGTGTTGCACCCGACTGTTATATCCTCGCCATTTGACGCTTGGGGATTGGATGTTGTTAGACCACTGCCAAAGTTCTCTGGTGGGAACCTACACATCTTGGCTGCAACTGTTTACTTCCCAAAATGGGCTGAAGTTGTTGCTCTTAAGGAAGTAAAGAAGGAAAATGTTGCAAGTTTCATCTGAGTAAACATTATTTATCGCTTTGTCATTCCTCGTTACATAATAACGGATAAATGAAATCCATTCGATAATAGGTTGATGAACAAGATTTGTGATCTCTTTGGCTTCGAGCAACGTAACTCTTCGATGTACAATGCTGCCGCCAATGGTCTAGCTGAGGCATTCAACAAGACTCTATGCAACTTGTTAAAGAAAGTCGTCTCCAAATCCAAATGAGATTGGAATGACCGTATGGAATAAGCTCTATGGGCATATAGGACGACTCACCGCACGCCAACACAAGCGACTCCTTATTCACTCATTTATGGAGTCGACACCTTCTTGCCACTTGAGCGTCAAATACCTTTGCTATGACTGGCTATTCAAGAAGGGATCACTGATGAAGAAAATGCTCGACTTCGATTAGCAGAGTTGGAAGATCTTGATGAAAAGAGATTGGAAGCTCACCAGAGTCTTGAATGTTATTAAGCTCGATTATCTTGCGCCTTCAATAAAAGAGTTCGCCCGAGATCCTTTCAAGTAGGAGATCAAGTCTTTGACGTACGAAGACCCATAATTACTTCCCATAAACCTATAGGGAAGTTCAATTCAAAATGGGATGGGCCATATGTCGTACAAGAAGCTTACTTAAATGGGGCTTACAAGCTCGTTGATGCAGATGGCATGAGAATCGGCCCCGTCAATGGCAAATTCTTAAAGAAGTATTATCCTTGAAATTGCGATTCTCCTCGACGTACAAGCCTAAACTGCAAGACAAGACGCTCCTTGACACACAAGCCTAAATCGCATGTTGCTACACTCCTGGCCCGCATGAGTCTAAACTATGCACGACACCTTATATATATAAAAAAGAAAGTCCGCTAGGTTGAAAATCTCGAAAGAGGCAGCCTAGGCAAAAGTTAGGACGTAAAAAAAATGTCCGCTAGGTTAAAAATCTCAAAAGAGGCGGCCTAGGCAAAAGCTAGGACGTAAAAAAAAAAGAAAAAAAAATCTACCCAGTCTGAACTACTGTATGACTTGATCCTCTTCACCGAGGTACGTAGGCAGCTTAGAGTTTCATTTTAAGTTCACTCGCATAAGTTCAAAAGATACATATTGCCCCAATTTTTGTTAGAACGAAGTATGAAGGAATGTAAGATCAAGCTGAAAAGCCATCCTCCTACTGAACTTTGACCTCATTTGATTTAAAGGGGGAAACCCTCCATGGTAAATTGATATCTTCAATGGGCCGATTTTAGGAGGATGTCAAGTATTTGTATTGAATTCCAGGGATTCTCTATGTCTTCAGGTTCATCAAAACTTCAAGTTTGTTGGTCTTC
>MU770927.1:116725-128496 GCA_026770625.1 Nicotiana glauca | reverse complement strand
AGACATCAAAAGGAAACACAAGTATAAGGAAAGATTGCTTGGCACAACATTTCAAATTCAATGAAACTTGAACTCAAGATATTTGTGAGAATATGGATCTTAAATTTTGATTGATGGCAAGTAAGACATCTTCTGATCTCGAGGCTTCCACACCAAGATATGAATTTTTGTGAGACTGCGCAAATCTGAAATTGATGGCGTAGTGCAATGTAAAGTTAATTTCAAAATATTATCTGGGATGATTTCGGAGTTGTTTGATTGAGAATTTTGGATATATTCTATATCTTGAAGTCTAGTTTTCAATAAATCAAACGGTTCTTAATTTTGGCATTCCTACGCTAAGAAATGAATCTTTTGGTGAGACTGCACAAATCTGGAATTGATAGCGTGGTGCAATATAAAGTTGATTTAAAAATATTATATGGGATGATTCCGAAGTTGTTTGGTTGATAATTTTGGATATATTCTAGATCTTGAAGTTTAGTTTTCAATAAATTAAACAGTTCCTAATTTTTACGTTCCTACACCAAGATATGAATCTTTTGGCAAGACTGCACAAATATGGAATTGATAGCATGGTGCAATATAAAGTTGATTTCGAAGTATTATCTGGGACGATTAAGAAGTTGTTTGATTGAGAATTTTGGATATGTTATAGGTCTTGAAGTCTAGTTTTCTTAAAATTAAACGGTTTGCAATTTAGATATTTCTACACCGAGATATGAATTTTTTAGTGAGACTGTACAAATCTGGAATTGATAGCGTAATGCAATATAAAGTTGATTTTAAAATATTATCTGGGATGATTCTGAAGTTTTTTGATTGAGAATTTTGGATATGTTCTAGATCTTGAAGTCTCGTTTAATTTAAATTAAACGGTTTGCAATTTCGACATTTCTACACCGAGATATGAATTTTTTAGTGAGACCGCGCAAATCTTAAATTTTCAACATGGTGAAATCTAAAGTTGGTTTTAAAATATTATTCGGCGCGATTCTAAAGGTTTTTGATTCTGAGTATTGGATATGTTTTAGATATTGAAGTAATCAAACGGTTCATTATTTGGACTCTCCCACGACAAGATATGAATCATTTGCTACAAGCACGTAAAGCTGAAAATTATACGACTTAGATAAAAGTCGAACAATGTAAAGCAAAAGAGAAGCTGAAATATTTAAGCCTTCGAAGTCTCCAAGTTGATGTCTTCAAGTGTATTCAAGTTGAAGTCCCCAAGTTGAAATCTTCAACCCCGTCGATCTTCAAAGTGAAGTCTTCAAATTCGCTGATCTTCAAGTTCAAATATTTAGGCCCTCCAAGTCTTCAAGTCCGTTGTTCTTCAAGTTGAAGTCTTCAAATTTGTTTATCTTCAAGTTGAAATATTTAGGCCCTCCAAGTCTCAAAGTTGAAGTCTTCAAGTCCGTCGGTCTTCAAATTCGCCGATCTTCAAGTTGAAATATTTAGGCCCTCCAAGTCTCAAAGTTGAAGTATTCAAGTTTGTTGATCTTCAAGTTTCAATCTTCAAATTCGTTGGTCTTAAAGTTGAATTGTTTAAGCCATCCGAATCTTCGAGTTGAAGTCTTCAAAGTCTGTCAAATCTTCAAAGTTTTTCAAGTGTTCAAGTCGATGTCGTCTTCGAGTTGAAGCTTTATAACTTTCCAATCTTAAGGTGGACATATAAGTCCCTTTGCACCTTAAGTTAGCCTCTTCGCAGGTTTGTCCTTAAAAGAAACTATAACTTTCCAATCTTAAGGTGGACATATGAGTCCCTTTGCACCTTAAGTTGTCCTCTTCGCGGGTTTGTCCTTAAAAGGAACTATAACTTTCCAATCTTAAGGTGGACATATAAGTCCCTTTGCACCTTAAGTTAGCCTCTTCGCGGGTTTGTCCTTAAAAGAAATTATAACTTTCCAATCTTAAGGTAGACATATGAGTCCCTTTGCACCTTAAGTTGTCCTCTTCGCGGGTTTTGTCCTTTAAAGGAACTATAACTTTTCAATCTTAAGGTGGACATATGAGTCCCTTTGCACCTTAAGTTAGCCTCGCCGATAGTCAGGCCACATTGAGAGTAATCTCTCCGATAGTCGGGCCGTTTTGAGAGTAATCTCTCCGATAGTCGGGCCGTTTTGAGAGTAATCTCTCCGATAGTCGGGCTACATTGAGAGTAATCTCTCCGATAGTCGGGCCATTTTGAGAGTAATCTCTCCGATAGTCGGGCCATTTTGAGAGTAATCTCTACGATAGTCGGGTCATTTTGAGAGTAATCTCTCCGATAGTCGGGCCACATTGAGAGTAATCTCTCCGATAGTTGGGCCACACTGAGAGCAATCTCTCCGATAGTCGGGCCATATTGAGATTTTTCTCTCCGATAGTCGGGCCATTTTAAGAGTAATCTCTTCGATAGTCGGGCCATTTTGAGAGTAATCTCTCTGATAGTTGAGTCACATTGAGAGTAATCTCTTCGATAGTCGGGCAAGGATGAGTAGTCATCCCCTCACATCCCAAGATTGTCTTCTTCACGCATGGATCATTTTGTAGAACAAAAATATATCTTTCTGCTTGACCCACAAAAAAGAAAAAAGACAAAAAAAAAAAAGCACATGAAAAAAAAAGAAGAAATTACCTTGATGCTTCCTAATTATTTATGGACAAACTCCAAGAAATATGAAGAAGCTGGAACTGATGCTAAACAAATAAGACTGCAGAATTTATATAGATCTCAAAAGGACTGCTCAAACATGAATTGCTGAGTGTATGAGGCGGCTCCTACAATTCTTTTCCATATGGGATTCGTTTGGTTACGGCGGCGACAATGAAACTGAGATGGACTCCAATTGTTGTAAGAATTGTAAGTAATGTAAAATTTTGTCTAATCATGACAATGAGGAAAGACTTCCTTTCCCAAAAGGAATCATAGATGACAGGTGGCAATATGATTTCACATTTAAACAACTTTCAATAAGTTGTCCTATCCCTATTTAAAGTAAATGGCCATTATTTGAAAAATACGTCAACTTGGCACTGGTATTAGAGGTTAGCGTACTTTGGACAAACTCGAAATTTAAATCGAAATCCAAATTTTTTAAATTTTTAGTTTGGATTTTTAGATTATGAATTTGATTTTGGATTTAATTTTTAAAATTTTTGGATTTTGAATTGAATATTGGATTTGGTACTTTAAATTTTTGGATATCTAAAAATCGAAATTCTTATATTTTATATTTATTCCATTATTCATATGTCAATAGTAATAAGTTCAATACCCTACCCCATAAGATATTATCATATATATTCAATATTAATTACTAAGTTATTATGGAATACTTTTTATTTGATAATATGGTTTTACTATTTCTACTTCTTATCTGTCGTATTAACGTCTCTATTGTATTTTCTTGTTTTTTATATAATAATTTCATTACTTTAATATTTCATTTGGATGATTGCAGTGAGAATGGAGAACTTTTCAGGCAATTTAACATGAGTACTTCATTTAGATATTCGTTTTTGTAAAACGAAGATACATCTCAACTTATAAGCTCAAAATCGAAAATTCAAAATCTCCAAACCGATTAATCCAAAACCGAATTTAAAAAATCCGATCCAATCAGAACTTATTTGGACTGGATTTAGATTGTCATTTCGTCAATCCGAAAATTAAAAATCCAAACTAAAATTTCATATGCAATCCGAACTGTCCGGACGCCCACCCCTATTTGTTATATAACAACTCTTACACTAACACAGTGGACGGCAAGTTTACAATGTGATTTATTAGAAAAAGTATAGCATTGACAGTGTAGTATTAAGTCTACTCACACCTCACATTACCATGGGAATTATAGAAATATCATAAGAGCAGAAAATATACTGATATGAGCATACGGAGTTAAACATGATGATCATATTTGTTGTGATCCCATTTGGTAGACCGTCGTTACTTTATTACTCGTTTTTTGTTTTGACAAGTCTACACCTCAACAAGACTTGAAGTAGGGGGCATTTGTAGGCATGTAAATTTTATTAAACTTAAATCCATGAAATAATTTGGACTATATTTTAAATTCAAGATATATTGGTTCAAATAAATATATGGGCTAATATAATTGAATTAATTATAGGAAAACTTATACAAATGTCCTAAATAAATCTCAACTTACCAATCTCTAGCCACTAGTCATAGACTTACCAAAACTAGCCAACAAAAATTAAAAAATTAAATAATAGGGTTCTTTCTATCAAAGAATCACAAACAAAAATCACCTTTCATATTTTTATGTGTGATTAGCAATATAAGATACAAGACAGAAAGAAAATTTCATGGACGGAGTAGCAAATAAGGTGATGAAATACAAAAATCTATACAATATTTCAAAAATCTAAATAAAAAAAAAACTTTTTCAATGGGTATAGTTGAAATTCATTGAAAATATATAGATAAGTCAATATACAAAATTTGAGGAAGATTGGAGGTGATTTGGACTGATTTTGTATCAAAATTCATAATTAAATCGAGTTCAAAAAAGTCTTCTGCGACACATGTATCAAACATGTATCACACATGTATCTCAGATACAGGTATACACGGATATATATGTAATACACAATTGATACAAATATGATACATATGTGATACACAAATGATACACAATGTGATACACATATCTTTTTTTTCATGTTCAGCTTTTACTTCGAATTTTCAATTCAAACCACCTCAAAACTTCACCAAATCATCTCAAAATTGATATTCAAGCTCCTTAAGTTGTGCCCAATCTATTCTAATAACACTCACTCAAAATAAAGCAAAAATTTAATATTTTTTTGCTACAAATAGCTAATTGGCTAATTTCACTAATATTAGTAATATTTTAGCAATTGGCCAATTTTTTTAATGAGCTACTTATAAATGGACATAAATGGTAATTTCTCTTAATTATATAATGGATTAAATAAATAAATCTTAATCCATTGGGCTAGCCCATATAATTGGGCTAAAGTGATGAGCCCACTTCATTAAGCGCGAGATGTCATCTTCCTAGAGGCCTAGTTTGGTGTCATGTATCAAATGACGTGGCACGCCAAGTCAAACGGAAGAGTCAATAGGATCATGCCACGTGTCAAAATGACAAGGCATGCCAAGTCACACTAAAAGGCCAATGAAATCCTACCACGTGTGCAAGTGACATGTTTTGGCCAATTAAATGTGGCCATATCACACTTTAATTTGATTGGTCGGAAAGAGTTTGTTCTTATCACAACTCTTCCCTTCCACAACTATAAATAAGGGTCGTCATAACTCATAAAAGGGACCAGAAGTTATAACAAGAAGCAAGAAAGAGCTCATGGATCAAACGCTGCAAATTCCTCCACAAGTTTCAAGCTTCAAGTTCAATTTCAAGAAATCAAGTTCAAGCTCAAGAACGAAGAACAAATCAAGTTCAAGCTCAAGAACGAAGAAAAAATCAAGTTCAAGCTCAAGAACGAAGAAAAAATCAAGTTCAAGTTCAAGAGCGAAGATCAAATCAAGTTTAAGTCCAAGAAATCAAGCTCAAGCTCAAGAACAAGATCATCGTTCGTGGCAACAAACACAGATTCAAGATCAAGCTCAAAGGCCCTTGAATTTATTTACTATTGGAAAGAAGAATCAGAGGATTCATAGAGATTGTAACACTCGAATATTTGAAATAAAATACTACGATTGTTGCGATATTTTTTGGTCTTGATTTTATTTACCCGAACCAAATTTATTGTCTACAGCTCTACATCACTGGAATTAGGGATTGGGAGATAGAAAGAGATGTATAGAGAGAGAGAGAGAGAGAGAGAGAGAGAGAGAGAGAGATAATAGGCTAAATCCAGGTAATTTGGCGATTGTTTATGCTCCCGCTTGATTATGTTCCAATGTCATAGTATGGTTAATTGATTAAAAATAGGCACTAATTGTGAATTGTACATATTGCAGGACAAGGACCCTATGTGATGCCTTAAAGAGGTGATTGGAACTATTTTAGAGCAAGAACGATCCCTCAGAGCTGAGTATGCACGAAGACGAGGAAAAGAATCAAGGAAATAAGGGACTGGGCTAGCGCTCTCGTGCTACTTTTAGCGCGTCCATTATAGAAAGTCACCCAACTAGTGCGGCCAGATGCGCGCTCAGGTGCGCGACAGCGCTAGTCCAAGTTACGGAAAGACTTGTTCAGGGGTATAATTGGAAATTTGGAGGAAATCCCACTTAACCTATATAAAGTCAAGCTCGCCCAAGGATTATTTATCAAGTTTTTCATAGTCTAGTGCAAGAAATAGAGAGGCAAGAGGCAAGGAGGAGATTTGACCATCAAGTTCTTCTTTTCTTCTCTTTGTTTTTGCTATTTGTGATGAAATTTAACCTTATTGTGATGAACACTAGTATGAGTGGCTAAAATCCATTGTTCTAGGGTCATGGGTGAAACATGAATGTTGTTGTTTGAAGTTTAATTTGACAAAGTTGGTTTATCATATTGGGTTATTTATTTAATTCTGCTTTTAATTATTTTGCTGAGACAGTGAAATACTATCTACGAATCTTTAGTTGAACTCGAAAGTAAGAACTTTAGATTGCATATAGAATTAAATAGAGCAGTTTCTTGAACTCGGGCATCGGGGAATGGATTAGAAATTGGGATAGACATATACCCAATTGCCTTGCTTGGTTGAACTACACGAATTGTAAATGCATTCTTGTTAATCTTAATTCAATAGACATATAGGCATTGAGTTAACTTGAATAGGCGAGTAAGAACTCGACAGATTCTTATGACCAATATTAATCCTGTCAATCAACGATTAAGATAAATCAATTAGTCATTTTAAGCCAAGAACACAACACGATTGTCAGTTAGCCCGTGACCCTGGAATATCCTCTCCTACTATTTGTTACTCGAAATTGCTGGTTGTTTGGTTAATTGTTCTAGTTAAATTATTACTTGATAGTTTAGGTAGTAAATTAGTTACATCTATATTTTGTGAAAAACCTCTTGGATAGATATGTTAATTGAGTTTGAATCAGTCAACAGTTAATCACAAGTCTTCATGGGAACGATACTCTAATCACTATTTTATTACTTGACGATCACATACACTTGCGTGAGTGTTTTTGGTCGCAACAAATTTTTGGCACCATTGTCGGAGACTTAGAAATTAGCTACTTGACTGAGTTGAACTTTTATTATTTATTTATTCAAGTTGTAATTTTTAGCTCACTTTGTTTGTGCTAATACAGGATCTTTTCTTGAATGCGAAGAAGTAGAAGCACAAACAATCTCCTTCCTCTTGATCCCGAAATTGAATGAACACTTCACAGAGTGAGGAGGGAGGTGGACACTAGAACCAGAATTAAAAGAGAGTTGGACATCATAGTTCAACCACAACCAATTAAGATGGAAAGTAATGAGGAACGCGCGGTGATTGAAGCCGCAAGGCCCAGTTTGGCTAATATGACTCAGGCTATTTTGAAGCCTAATATCACTGGGCACTTTGAACTCAAACAATACATGGTGCAGTTGATCCCGTCCACAGGGCAATTTGTGGGTTTACCTCATGAAGACCCGAAAAGGCACATTCAGAATTTCCTGGAAATTATGGATACTTACAATTATCCGAACGTTTCCAAGGATTATATCAGGCTGACACTTTTCCTCTTTTCACTGATCGAGGAAGCAAAGGAGTGGTTGAATAAGGAGCCAGCGAATTCAATCCGCACTTGGGATGATCTGGCATGGAAATTCTTAATCAAGTTTTTCCCTACTAAGAAAACAAAGATATCGAGGAGTCAAATTCTTGGGTTCGAACAACGAGCTGGCGAGACACTTCGTCAAGCATGGGAAAGGTACAAGAAGATGCTCAGAGACTACCCACATCATTGTCAGACGGACGAGGTATTGGGTCACACTTTTGTAGATGGGTTAGATGATGCATCAAAGATGAATCTTGATTCAGCTTGTGCGGGTAGTTGCATTGACAAACCGTACAGTGAAATCCAGATCTTGTTGAATAACTTCATGGCTAATTATCATAATTGGCAAGGTAAGAAAGTCAATTAAGAAAAAAGCAGCTGGATTACTTGAGCTCGACGACTTGTCATCCATGAGGGCCGATATTGCAAAGTTGTCCAATCAGATGACTAGGATGACAATGCAGCAACCATAACCAATGCAACATGCACACCAAATGGCTATTTGCTGCGAATTATGTGGTGATAGTCATATGAGCGACATGTGCCTCACAAATCCAGAATCTATCTATTATGTGGGGCAACAGAACAGAGGTCCACCGAATCAGCATGCACAATACAAAAATTCTTACAATCCAAATTGGAGGAATCATCCCAACTTCTCATGGAGTGAAAATCAGCAGAATCAGAATTAGCATAGACCCCAAGGGGGTTTCAATCAGCCTCAGAAGCCACCCCAACAAATGGAAGAGAGTTCCAATGATTTGCTAAAGAAATTGTTGATTGACAATCAGCAGCTCAGAACTGATTTCAGAAATCTTAAGAGGCAAATGGGGCAGTTAGCAACAAATCAAAACACTAGACATGCAGGCGGTCTCCCTAGTGATACAGAGAAGAACCCTCAAGTGAATGCAGTTACACTTAGAAAGGGGAGGGAGCTAGAGGAAGTGCCAAAGAAGAGAAAAGACAAGACCATACCTGAGGGGGAGTTGATTCCTAAAGTGACACACGAGTCAAAGTATGCTGCTGAAATTCCAGAGCCAGTGGAGGCCCCAAGGCCACCACCCCCTTTCCCCAGAGATTGCAAAAAAATAATGATGATCGCATATTCAACAAATTTCTCTCTTTGTTGAGCCAGGTTCAATTGAATATCCCACTTGTTGATGTGCTGCATGAAATTCCAAAGTATGCTAAGTACATAAAAGATATAGTGGCTCACAGGAGAAGATTGACTAAATTTGAGATAGTTATACTTACTGAGAAGTGCACTTCAAGGGTCCAAAATAAGCTCCCTCAAAAGCTTAAGGATCCTGGCAGCTTTACCATCCCTATGTGAATTGGTAATATTGATGTGGGATGTGCTCTTTGCGATTTGGGGGCAAGCATAAATCTGATGACCTTATCTTTGTTCAAGCAATTGGGCCTGGGACCTCCAAGGCCAACTACTGTGATCTTGCAGTTGGCTGATAGATCGATAGCACACCCTGAGGGGGTGATTGAAGATGTGTTACTGCAAATTGGGAAATTTATCTTCCCTGATGATTTTATTATCCTCGATTATGAGGCTGATGAACTGGTTCCAATCATATTGGGGAGACCTCTATTGGCTACTGGTGATGCAATTATCAAAGTGAGATAGGGAAAAATGATCTTGAGGGTAGATGATAAGGAAGCAATTTTTCATGTCTACAAAGCAATCCAACTTCCCTGCCACTATGAGGAGCTCTCAATGATATCTGTTATTGAGTCTGATGAGCAAATTCATGACCCAAATGTATATCTAGACGATTATCTAGAGAAAGCACTTATGTTGTTTGATAGCCTGGGGAGTGATGATGAGGTTGACAAGATGATGCACATCTTAGATACATCTTGTGCATACATGCAAGGGATACACCCCTTTGAGCCTTTGAATAGGCCAAAAGGACCTCCTCCAAAGTCGTCCATTGAGGAAGCCCCAAAACTGGAGCTTAAATCTCTCTTGCCTCACCTTCAATATGCTTATTTGGGTGACTCTAACACTTTACCTGTTATTGTTTCTTCTGACTTGTCTAAATTGCAGGAAGAGAAGCAGTTGAGAGTGCTGCGTGAGGATAAGCGAGCACTTGGGTGGATGATGTCTGACATTAAGGGCATTAGTCTAGCCTTCTGCATGCATAAAATCCTCATGGAGGATAGACACACGCCCAGTGTAGAGCAACAACGCCAACTAAATCCAATCATGAAAGAGGTGGTAAGAAAATAAGTGATTAAGTGGCTTGATGCAGGTATTGTATTTCCTATCTCAGACAACAAATGGGTGAGCCCCGTTCAATGTGTACCCAAGAAAGGGGGGATGACCATAGTGGTTAATGAAAATAATGATTTGATCCCCACAAGAACTGTCACTGGGTGGAGGATTTGCATCGATTATAGAAAATTGAACAATGCCACCTGGAAGGACCACTTCCCATCCCCTTTATTGACCAAATGCTTGATAGATTAGCTAGCCAGGAGTACTACTGCTTCTTAGATGGTTAGTCGGGGTATAATCAGATTGCTATAGCCCTAGAGGACCAAGAGAAGACCACATTTACGTGCCCCTATGGAACGTATGCATTCAAGAGAATGCCCTTTGGTTTTTGTAATGCACCTGTGACTTTTCAAAGGTGTATGATGGCCATTTTTACTGACATGGTTGAGAGGTTTATGGAAGTGTTAGTGGATGATTTTTCACTGTTTGGATGTTCTTTTGATAACTGCTTGATGAATCTTGATAAAGTGCTTGCTAGGTGTGAAGAAACTAACTTAGTACTAAACTAGGAAAAGTGCCATTTCATGGTACGTGAAGGTATAGTTTTGGGGCACAAGGTATCTAAAAATGGTTTGTAGGTGGACAAGGCAAATGTGACGACCCAAAGGGTCATCACCGTATTTCTCCCTTTTTCCGCGCTTCCGAGGCCTTCAAAACCTCATTTTATATTGCCTCGAGTTGCGTGCGCAGTCTGGGCACGTAACCAGGAAATTTCTGTGTTGGAATATGTGAATTCTGTGAAAAATTTGAAGAATTTTGATATTAATATGATTATAGTTGACTTTGGTCAATATTTTTGGTAAACAAACCCGGACCCGAGATTGGACGGTCCCGGAAGGTCTGTAGAAAAATATGAAACTCGGGCATGTGCCCGGAGTCGAAATCCAAGGTCTAGAACCTGAGTAAAAGAATTTTTCTGTTAAATTGTTTTTCTGAAATTATTAAGGAAAATAAAAATGAAAATTTATTAAAAGACTACGGTATCGGGCTTGTATTTTGGTTCCGACGCCCGGTACAAGTCTTATATATTGTTTAAGCGCTTTCTGTAAAGTTTGGTTGAAACCGGACGTCGTTTGACGTATTTCAGACTATAAGTTCCAAGTTGGAAAGTTTATGAGTTTTGAAATGAAAATCATGAGCTTTGAGGCTCGATTCTATGTAAATGATGTTATTTTGGCGATTTGATCATGCGAGCAAGTCCGTAGGATATTTTTGGAGTTATGTGTATATTTGGTTTTGAGCCCCGAGGGCTCGGGTGAATTTTGAGTAGGTCCTAGGAGGCCTTAGGCTTAAAAATATCAGATGTTGCAGTGCAGCAGGTCCCACGCGGCCGCGATGCATTTCTGCGCGGTCCGCGTGGACGGGTTCAGAAAGGCATTGGGTTGAGTTTGACCAGCGCGGCCGCGTACCAAAACAATGCGGTCCGCCTGGGTAGGTTCAGAGAGCAGTTTTTTCTTCCCTTTTCGGCGCAGCCGCATGGCATTTTTGTGCGGTCCGTGCCAGCCTCCAGTAAACTATATAAAACCCGAGATTTTCAGCTATTTTACACTTTTTCAAAAAAACCAGAACATAAGAGGCGATTTTTCAAACAATTCTTCTTCTCCAAAACGATTGGTAAGTGATTTCTACTGTATTTTCTTTACTCCTTAACATCTTTAAACACAATTTCAACTTCAAAACAAGGATTTTAATGGGGAATTTGGGAGTTTAGGGTAGAACTAGGGTTCCTAAATTTGGGGGTTTTGGACCTCAATTTGGGGTCCGATTCCAAAA
>MU770927.1:84678-97102 GCA_026770625.1 Nicotiana glauca | reverse complement strand
TTTGTATTCACATAAACAAGAAGTTCATCACCCAATAGGTTCCATCAAAACCTTAGACAAGGAATTTAGCTACTCATGGCTATGGGTAAATAAACTAAAATAGAATTCATCATAAAAATCAAAAGAAAAGAAGAAAGATGTTTGGAGAAATCTCTCACAATAGTTTCCCTTGCAAAAGTACTCTAAAAATCAATACATGCCTCCTTTGGGCGAAGTCTAATGTTTTAAGTTGGGTTTAGGTCTAAAAATCCCGTTTTTACACTTTGACCCCTGAAGTTTTTGTCGCCTGCCGCGGTTCTGCCGCAGTCGCGGTAGAACCGCGGCCAATCAACCTCTCTGATTCTCTGAGATTCCGTAGCAGCCTTCCACCGTGGTTCTGCCGCGGTCGCGGTAGAACCGCGGCTAAACAGTCCCTTTGAATCCTAAGGGCTGGTGTGACGAACTTCAATGAGAATTTGCATATTTGGCCTATTTTCTCCAATTTTGACTCCAAAACTGCTCCTTAGCCTTCCTTAGCCATTTAACACCTACAAATCATGAAAAACACTAATAAGAACATTTTGTTATCATATTTATCATCAAAACAATATAAGAAGGTGACTATTTAAGGCGTGATTATAGTCAAATTCACCTATTATCAATTATCAAAACGAAATAAAGATGATCGAAATATACATCTGGGGCGGGTTTGTTCAATCCAGACTGAGATACCACGTGACCCAATAAAATTATGCCAGCTCATTAAAAAGGGGGCTACACAATATTTCGTTAATCGCGGGGTAATTTCAAACCTCAAGATAACGTAGGATATATTTTCACAAATAGGTGGACGGAGTTCGATAATAAACTATTTAGAATACTATAGAGGTATTTTTGGCCCTTATACATACACAGCCCATTAAAGTTGGCTCAATATTTCATTTTGACACTCTAACTAACTCTTGTTCCATTTTGGCCTTCCAACCTCATTTTTTTTGTTCCAATTTAACACAAAAAAATTTCCCTCAGGTAAAAAAAGTAGCGTGTGCAAATACCAAGCTCCTACCCCACCGCCATCCCACTACTCCCCTCCCCCCGCAAATTTTTTTTAAACTTTTTTTTCTAATTTCAAATTATTTTATTTTTTCATTTTTTCTGCCCACATCCCGGAAAAAATATTTTTTATATATATTTTCAGTAATAACTACGGGTTCAACTGAACCCATAACTTTCGACGCAGAGTAAAAATTTGTATGTACAAATTTATTAAAAATATAAAAAAATAGATATGAACCCATATTATTTAAAAATATAATGGGTTCTTTTGTTCCACTTTGACACAAAAACTTTTATCTCAGGAAAAAATACAGCGCAGACAAATCCCAGCTGCTACCCCCACTACCCGCATTTTTTTTTTGTAATTTTAAATTATTATTTTTTTCATTTTTTCTGCCCCCTCCCGTGGAAAAAATATTTTTATATATATATTTTCAGTAATAACTACGGGTTCAACTGAACCGATAAATTTTGACGCGGAGTAAAAATTTGTATGTAAAAATTTATTAAAATTATAAAAAAATAGATATAAACCATAACTTTAAAAATATAATGGGTTCAATGTTAAAAACATTAAAATTGAATCCATATGATTTAAATTTTGGATCCACCTCCACGTTGGGAGTATGAAAAATAGTCAGCTTTTGTGTCAAAGTGGAACAAAAAAAAGGGGTTGGAGGGCCAAAATGGAACATGGCTGAGTTAAAGTGCCAAAATAAAAATTTTGGCCAAGTTTAATGGGCTGTGTATGTATTTGGCCATGGAAATTTGGCTGAAAAATGGTCACTCACGTGCCTAAAGGGGGAGGCAAATCACACACTAAATCTAGTGAGCTTTTGTGTTAAAGTGGAACAAAAAAAATGGAGTTGGAGGGCCAAGATGGAACAAGAGTTAGTTAGAGTGCCAAAATGAAATATTGGGCCAAGTTTAATGGGTTGTGTATGTATTTGGCCTTTTCCCTTTATACTTCTTTAGTTTTACGTCTTGAAAAGTGTGTGAAGAAAAAAGTAAAAACTTTCTTTCTCATTTTTTTCTATTCTGTTGAGTTTGTTTTGATTAATCTTTGTTGTTTTTGCTCCTAGTTATACTAAAAGAGCTTGTTAAATTCTCGGGGATACGCCTAATTTTATTTATCAAGGTGTGGACGAAATATCCTTAAGCATAGTGTCTTTGGCACGCCTCAAGCTAAATCTTATTCTCCATAATTCAATAATTTTCCAATAATCTTAAGGATATTTTCATGCTATTACTATGGAGAATAACGTTGCTATGTTGTTGTTGATGCTACTACGCCCGTTGCACCCACTGTTTCTGTTGTTGTTCCATCACCAATTACCTACGCCAAAGCTTTCCATGATGTTTCAAAATTTGAGGGTTTTGGTAGAGATAATTTTAAGCACTGGCAGAAATGCGTGTATTCTATTTTGGATATGCATGGAGTTGCTTTTGCACTTACTGATCCTAAGCCAACTAAAGCAACTTCCATTCAGATAGATCAATGAGTTCATACTAATAAGGTATGTAAACATATTATAATTTCTACTATTTCTAACGAATTGTTCGATGTCTACATTTCCTATAAGGAGGCAAAAGAAATTTGGGAGTCAATGATAATAAAATACACTGTTGAAGACGCTACCAAACAAAAATTCATGATTGGAAACTACTATAAGTGGGAGATGACGGAGGATAAGTACATAACTGCACAAATCAACGAATATCACAAGATTATTGAAGATCTCAAATTTGAAAATATCTCTATGCTTGAACAGTTTGTTGCTGGTATGCTTATTGAAAAACTTCCAAAATCTTGGAGTGACTACAAACAACAATTGAAGCACAAACACAAGCAGTTATCATTGAAGGACTTGGTCAAGCATATTATAATTGAAAATACCAATCGCAGGCAAGTTGTTGCTGAGAAAGAAAAGGAGATTGCTACAAGAGCCAACCTTATGGATGACAATAAGCGGCAGAATAAATAAAATTACAGGTACGATAAAAGAAAAAGTTATAGCCCAAAACCAACAATCAAACCTTCAAGAAAAAAGAAAATTGCTTTGTGTGCGGCAAACTTGTCCATCATACTGCTCAACGCCGGAAAATGGCTGGGAATGACAATCCCGCTAAGGCTAAAGTAAATTTATCTGAATCCAAAGCAGATGACATAATTGCTGCAGTTGTTTCCCAGGTGAACCTTGTGGCCAATGTGAAAGATTGGGTGCTAGATTCTGGTGCCACTAGGCACATCTGTACTAACAAAAATGACTTTGTGTCTTGCACCTAAGTTAAAGAAGGAGACGAAGTTGTATATCTTGGTGACTCAAGGACTACTCCAGTTCTTGAAAGAGACAAAGTTTTTCTCAAACTCACATCTGGTAAAACTTTGGCATTGAATGATGTATTGCATGTTCCTAGTATCCGAGCCAATTTAGTCTATGTATAATTGTTAGTAAAAGTGGGGGTGAAGGTTTCTTTTGAATCTGATAAGATCGTATTGACCAAGAACAATAACTTTCTTGGCAAGGGTTATTATAACCATTGTTTATTTGTACTCAATATTATGAATGAAAATGCTAGAACTTCTATTATTTGATTGACTCTTTTAACTTATGGCATGCTAGATTAGGACATGTTAGTTTATCTTATAATTAAGAAGATGCATTCTCAATATCTTATTTCAATTTTTTTTAAATATTTATAAGTGTGAAGTTTGTGCCGAAGCTAAACAAACTAAGAAATCATGTGCTTTTCTGTATAGAGAATCTGAATTGTTAATTTAATCCATAGATTTAGGAGACTTGAAATAATAGGAGGGACAAAATATTATGTGACTTTTATAGATGATTTTTCTAGATATACAAAAGTTTATTTGTTGAGAAATAAAGAGGATGCTTTTGATAAGTTTAAATTTATAAATCTGAAGTAGAAAATCAATTAGATAAGAAAATCAAAAGAGTTAGATCTCAATTGTGAGAAATAAGGTATAATACATGAGATAACTCTGTCATATTCTCCACAATCAAATGGTATAGCAGAATAAAAAAATAAGATATTAAAGGAAATGATAAATAACATGCTTGTTAGTTATGGTGCCCCGGATAATCTTTGGGGTGAAGCCATTTTATCTGCTTGTCATTTACAAAATAGGATTCGCTGTAAGAAAACGCGTAAAACACCTTATGAGTTGTGGAAATGCTATCCTCCTAACTTGAAATATTTGAAAGTGTGGGGGTGTCTGCTAAATTTATGTTACCCGATCCTAAGAAAAGAAAAATATGATCTAAAAGATCTGATTGTATGTTTATTCGGTATGCTAAAATTAGTGCAACATATAAATTTTTATTAGTCAAAAGAGATGTGCTTGAACACAATACTATTGTTGAAACAAAAAATACTGAATTTTTTGAATATATTTTTTCTTTAAAATTTGAGAATATTTTTTATGCTCCTATTATTCCAAGTGATTATATTACTCATGTTCCTATTATTCAAAATGATTTTGAAAGTGACAAATTAAGAAGAAGCAAAAGGTCAAGCAAAGAAAAACCTTTTGGTAGTAATTTTTATGTTTATCTTGTGGATAATGATCATTTGACATATTCTATAACAATTTATTCGTTTGATGCATCATTTTGAAAAGAAGCTATTGGTGTAGACTAAATTTAATTTTACAAAATAAAACTTGGATTTTAGTTGATTTACCTTCGGTAGCTAAACACATTGGTTGTAAATGGATTTTTAAGAAGAAACTCAATTCGGATGGTTCTATTAATAAATACAAAGGTAGAATTGTTGGAAAAAGTTTTACTCAAAAGCAAAATATTGATTATTTTGATACTTATGCTCCTGTAACTGGAATTTCCTCAATTCGTGTTTTACTGGCCAAGAAAATAAAGTATGTAAATTACTAAAATCTCTATATGGTCTAAAGCAAGAACCTAAACAGTGGCATAAAAATTTTGATCAAGTATTGATTAATGATGGTTTTTCATTAATTGAAGTAGATAAATGTGTTTATACAAAATGTGTAGATGGTACATGTGTTATCATTTGTCTTTATGTGGATGACATGCTTATTTTTAGTTGTAGTTTTGATTTGGTACATAAAACCAAATTTTTCTTGTCTTCTAATTTTGAGAAGCTAGTATTATTTTAGGCATGAAAATTATAAAAGATGGCAATAAATTTATGTTGACTCAAGAACATTATGCTGAAAGAATTCCTAAAAAACTTAATAATTTTGATGGGGTACCTGTAAGTAATCCTTATGATGCTAGTAGTAAATTAAAAAAGAATAAGGGAGATATTGTAGATCAAAATAAATATGCTCATATTACCGGTAGCCTGATACATTTGATGAATTTTACTAGATCTGATATTACATATATTGTGTGTAGATTGAGTAGATATACTCAAAATCCGAGTCAAGATTATTGGAATGCATTAGTAAGAGTAATGCAATATTTGCGAGGTACCATGAACTATTGTATCAAATATAGTGAATTTCCCACTATATTAGAAAGATACAGTGATGCTAACTAGATCTTTGATTCAGATGAGACAAAATCCACTAGTGGTTATGTGTTCACCCTTGATAGGGATGTTGTGGCATGAAAATCAGCTAAACAAATAATAATAACTAGATCTATCATGGAATCTGATTTTGTGGCATTGGAATTAGTTAGCAGTGAGGCCGAGTGGTTAAAATTTTTTTGGCAAATATTCTACTAAGAATAAAACCGACACAAAAAGAAAAGTATCATTTACATGGAAATTTTTCTGCATGTAACACATTTGGTAGTGCTGTCCATGAAAAGCCCTTGTGAATAAAAAAAAAAAAAGAACTAATATAGGGAGAGATGAATAAGGAGGACCGTAACAAATAAATACAATTGAAAAGAAATAAAATGCAATTGATTTATTTCCCTCTTAAAGTTTTTTTGCCAAATACAGAACGCGGGGTTTTTTCCCTCTCTAAGATGGCTCTCAATTTCTGAAACCATTCACATTGCAATACTAAATTTTAGGGCTTAAGGGTTTCTCCAAAATATAATTATTCTCGATCCATGGCTTTCCTCTCACGGTCGGAAATCCTCGGCAAAGGCCTGAAGACGGTAACCCGCATACATTCTTGCTTCTTCATCTAGATAGTTTTTATCTTCTTTATCCATGGCTTTAGGCGTTTAACTTTGGTCTTGTAATGTTATGGTCTTAATATTCATTATAGTTGTATTTATCAATTTTCGAGGCCATTGTGTGAGTTTCTTTGAAGAGAGATACGTGGAATGACTAAAATAACTTCATCAACTAATTCTTAAATGGCTAAAGTTAATTCTTTTCTACGGACAAGTTGCATAACAAATAATTGGAAGTACAACTCATGAAAAAAAATTGCACCGTGGATTGACAAGTAATATATTTGTCATTATGGTTTGAATAAACTGATTGGAATCTAAGAATTTCCTCTGGAACTATAATGGTGGTGATGACCAGCTATCAAGTTAGAGTTATACGTAGAAGAAAATAATGGTGTAATAGAATTTCTAAATATCTCATACTGCAAAACTTTGTAAATCTGATCTTATTGTCTTCACAGTATTTTCAATATATAGTTAACGAAGTGAGAAGATAAAGAAGAATGAAATAAGAACAAAAGTGAACGAAGAACGATGGCGTCGAATAATAAGTTGGCCCAAATGTATTATATACTGACAATTGGTACCTCAAAAGTTTCTTTGGAACTAAATTTAATAGTTTGGTGTTACGACAGTGTGCTTACTGCTTTAGTTGGTTAAAGCTTTGGTGAGACTTTTCAATAATAATTCTTACTTGTTTGTGTTTACTTATATAATACCGGTTACATACCTTATCTAGTGTCATTATTTATGTGTCTAAATACGTTTAACTTTTGCTATAGATAATGAAAATTTCTAAGCATTCGAAAATTGATGGAAAATAGAATTCTCCCGTGTCGAGCAGGATATACAGCAGAATTTATAAGTGGTATGGAGAATTTTATTGAATTTACTTGTCATCAGCAGAAGTACTTATCTGAAGGAGTCATAAGGTGTCATTGCGAGCGTTGTAAAAATATGAAGCACCTTACGCCAGATGAAGATAATGCACATGTTTATCAAAGTGGATTCACATTAAGTTATTTGTATTGGACATCACATGTAAAGGAAGCACCTCCAATTAATTTAAATGAATATAATAATTCAGCTACTTACAGTAGTCATCAAGGGTGTAAATTCGACATGGCTTCAAGCAGTCAAAGTAGCATTCTAGGGGATGACTATGAACATGTAACTAGATATCAAGGTATGCTTTGTGATGCTGCTAGCATAGAATTTGGGCATCAAATAGAACCCAATTTAGAAGAGCCTCCAAATATGGAAGCTACTAAGTTTTATGACAAGTTGAATTCAGCTCAGCAACCGTTATGGCCCGGATATAAATATTCAAAGTTGTCTATAGTGGTTAGAATGATGAGTATCAAATCTAAACACAATATATCCCAAAGTTATTTTAATACAATGACACAATTGATGAAGGATTCAAATCCCCCCGATAATAAGATACCTCTTAATTACTACCAGGCAAAGAAGCTAATCTCAGGGCTTGGTCTAACTAGTCAAAAAATTGATTGTTGTATTAATAGATGTATGTTGTACTACAAGGCTGATATAAATATGAGCGAGTGTAAGTTTTGTCATGAACTTCATTGTAAAGAACAAGGCGCAAGCAAAACAAGAAGGTTCCACGTAATAGATTGCATTACTTGCCACTCATTCCCAGGCTTCAACAACTATATGCTTCCACAAAATCTGTGGAGCACATGAGGTAGAATTATGAAAATCGTAGGAAAGATGGAGTGTTGTGCCACCCTTCAGATGGAGAAGCATGGAAACAGTTTGATCGAACCTATCCGATCTTTTCTATAGAACCTAGAAATGTTAGGCTTGGTTTATGTTCTGATGGATTTACACCATATAGCCAATCAGCATCATCATACTCTTGTTGGCAGTAATTATTACTCTCTATAATCTTCCTCCTGATCTATGTATAACTTCCCCATATATGTTCTTAATATTGGTCATTTCAGGTCCTCATAATCTCAAGGGAAAAATTGGTGTATATCTTCAATCGTTAATAGATGAACTGCAACAACTGTGGACTAATGGTGTACTAACTTATGACGTGTCAAAGAAACAAAATTTTCTCATGCGAGCATTATTAATGTGGACAATTAATAATTTTTCTGCTTATGGCATGCTATCAGGGTGGAGTACAACGGGTAAATTATCATGCCCAATTTGCATGGACAATCAAAATCTTTTCGGTTGAAATATGGAAGGGAAAACACTTGGTTTGACGGTCACCGCCAATTCTTGCCTCCTAATCATCCGTTCAGGAGAAATACAAATGCTTTCTACAAAGGGAGAGTGGAGAAGTCTAGACCTCCTCCTAAGTTAACAGGGGATCAAGTATGGGAAAAAGTTAGATGGTTTCCTAAAATAACTGAATCGGTTCCACGCAAGTTCTATGAATATGGAACTTCCCATAACTAGAGTAAAAGAAGTATTTTTTGGGATCTGCCATATTGGTAGACCAATCTGATTCGTCACAATCTTGATCTGATGCACATAGAGAAAATTATCTTCGATAATATTTTTCATACTGTTATGGACAATAAAGATAAAACTAAGAATAATGAGAAGACAAGAATGGACTTGAAAGAACATTGCCGTTGAAATGATTTACACTTGCAATGTGATAGTAATGGGAGATGGATTAAACCCAAAGCAAAGTTTATCTTAAATCAGAATCAAAAGAAAGATGTATGTAAATGGGTTAAACAGTTAAATATGCCTGATGGCTATGCTTCAAATTTAGATAAACGTGTTGATATGCAACACTTAAAGCTCTTTGGGATGAAAAATCACGATTGCCACGTTTTTATGTAATGTCTTCTACCAATTGCTTTTACTGCACTTCCAAAATCAATCTGGAAGCCTATAACTGAACTTGATCGATTTTTTAAAGACGTGTGCTCAACAGTGTTACATGAGGATCATTTAATACAAATGAAACAAGATATTCCTATAATCATGTGTAAGTTGGAGAGAATATTTCCACCTACATTTTTTGATTCAATGGAGCATTTATTAATTCGTTTGCCATATGAAGCAATGGTTGGTGGGCGAGCTCAATATCGATGGATGTATCCATTTGAAAGGTGTGTAGTTTTCTACGGAGAGTTTATTGTTTATCACCTTAGTTATATTATATAGTTTATTTTTAAAATTATTGTAGGATCTTAAACAAAGTTAAGTAGACCATAAAAGATAAATCCAGAGTTGAAGGATCAATTGTTCAAGTATACTTGCTTCAAGAAATCTCATACTTTCCTTCCCATTATTTTAAATCTCATGTCCTGTCCAGCAACAATAGAGTTGGTCGTAATGGTGATATAACTGAAAAAGGTGCAACCCAACTGACTCTATTTGTGTTTAATTCTTCTCGCCTTACTTATGGCGATGATGGCATTCGATGGTTAGACGATAAAGAAGTTGTTGCAACACATTTACATGCTCTTTTAAATTGTGATGATGTTAAATTAATTATATTTTGATTATAACTAATGTGCAGCTGCAGTTTGTATGAGCAAGTTCTCAGAGATACTTATGGTGATCTTAGTGATGATGTCATTGATAAACAAATTGAATCTGACTTTCCGCGGTGGTTCAAAGATTATATATGGAATAACATAAACTAGTTATTACTGAAGAACATGTCATTTAATATATAAATTTAACTTATTATTATTATTATTATACAATAGGTCAATAAAAATCCACAAGAGATGTTGAATCCGTATTTGTAAGTCTTAGCAGAGGAACCACTAAGAAAGGCAACATCATATCCTATTTATATTGAGAATGGATACAAATTTTGCACTTCTGCATGGGATGCAGGAAGAAAAACATTTAACAGTGAGGTATGTGTTAGTGGCATCGGACATGATGGCACTACAAATGAATATTATGGTGTTATTAAGGAGATTCTCAAATTGGAATGGACAAGGACCACTCAAAAGTTAGTTTTATTTTACTGTGATTGGTTTGATTCGTCTAAACATGGCACGAAAGATGATAGCCAATTTGACATTGTCGAGGTTCGAAAAGGGGAAGATATGCTAAATTTGACCCTTTCATCTTTCCTGAAACTGTAACTCAAGTTTATTATGCAAATCATCCTGAAAGCAAAGGAGATAAGGCTAATTGGTGGGTTGTTATAAAGACAAAGTCAAGAGGAGTTGTGGATGAAAGACATAATGTGAAAGTTGCTTACCAAGAGGAGCATCCACATGTTAATCCAAGTATAGAGGATGATCCGATTAATTGCTTACAAGATGATCAAGTTGTTGCTGAGGAGGTCGATATGAGTAGTATTCAACCATTCATCGAAGACGGATATGATCTAATTGACGACGAAGAAGAGGAGATAGCAAGTGAAGAAGAGGATGAGCTTTTTGATAGTGATGATTCACAAGATCATTGTCAAACCCAAGATGAGGATGAGTATAAAGATGGAGATGAAGATGAAGAATGAGAATAATAATTTGTTAAGTATTTTATATTTGCTTATTTACAATAGGTTTAATTTAAGATATTTTGAAGTTTTATAGAACTATTTAGAATTTTGAGAATCTTCATTTGTCCTTGGATCATTCTAAACTTCAAGATGGTATTTACAGTAAATAATATCTTATTTTCTTTTATGGTCTTGAAGTAATCTAATGTTTGTATATTTGATTCTCTTAAATAATTAATTATGTTGGTCTACTGTTATGTATCATGTTTATCTTTTTAAGTTATGAACCTAGTTATTTGTCAGCTTACTAAAGATTGTATCAAAATTATTTGTTTCTTTCCCCAGATGTCAGGTAATACATGATCTAAACAAGCTGGGCAAACTAGTGGTAAAGGAGAGAAATTTCGTAAAAGGAAGACACACACAATAGAGCCTCAAGCAGCTCAAATGCCTCGCGTAATCCCATCACAATCGCTCCTATCTCAAACTAGTTTACTGAGATTTCCTTGCCTCAACCTACTCCTGAAGTCAATCTGCCTCAATCTAGTATTGGAGCCAATCAACCCCAACTTTATAATACTGGGTCTCAACCTCAATCTAATCAGTCGTAATATATAAATACAATCACTCAACCGCATATGTCTTCACCAGCCAATATGACTCCAGCCACCTCGTGTAGTGCGGTAGGCGATGGCAATGATAATGGCAATGATGATGATCGAATGTGGATTGTACCTGAAGAAGATGGGTAAATATATTATATAGTACACATGCTTTGGTTCTTTGATGCTCCAATATGGTATAATATGTTAGTACTATTGACTTATGTTTTGTATGATTGCTTGTAGACCATAGTGAAAGTGCAACTTAGTTCAAATCGTAATCTTTGCATGTTATTTCTTTGACTATGATACTTGTCATACCTCCTTTTTCACTACACCCATAAGGGCATAAAGGAGTTTTTTCCACTTAAAGGACAATCAGAATGGAATTTATTATTAAGATTCAGAGTCGCCACTTAGGAGATTAATGGTGTCCCAAGTCACCGGTTAAATCCCGAACCGAGGAAAATATGACTCTGTTAACAGTCCGCGAACTAGAAATCCGAATAAGAAATTCTGTTAACCCGGGAGAAGGTGTTAGGCATTCCGGGTTCCGTGGTTCTAGCACGGTCACTCAACTGTCATATTTGGAATATTTATCTGATTTCAAAACATATTTTAGCTTATGTGTTTTTAATCGTAAACCGCTTTTATTATTATTTTTAACGAGAATTGCAACGTCGTAAAAATGCATCTCGAACCACGTCACGTAAATGTACCCGTGGTTGTTGACACATTTCGACTTCGTTGAGATTTAGATTTGAGTCACATAAATGCGCACTCAGGCTTAGGAAGGTAATGCTATTAAAATACGCGCCTAAAGAGACTAACGCATTATTAGCTTTGGGGAGGGCCGTAAAATTTGCTAAACGGCTCATTCCAGAATCTAAGTATTTTAACACAAACGCCTATCGAGGGCCCCACCATTTGTGTTTTGTCTAGAGAGGCTCGTCTCGTTTATTATTTGAAGGCCAGTCCTAAAGTAAACTATGATTTTCTACTTAATTTGTCTCTAATAAAAGAAGAAGCCTTAAATAATCGGTGTAAACTAGCATTGAAAGGTATTACAACATGATATTAAATCAAGCAAACTTTAATAGTCGTCATGGGATCTTCAGCAGATTGGGCTTCATAACAGCCTAAAAGGAGGAGACTCAATTGACCTCACAAGGGGACAGGCTGCCTGA
>MU770927.1:20369-72732 GCA_026770625.1 Nicotiana glauca | reverse complement strand
AGGAACACTTCAGCAATCAAAAACCCACTAAACTGACCCAAAACTGACTTGTTTGAACTCAAAACTCAATCGAAATCAAACCAGGAATGATTTTGAACCTCAGCTATCAGAATTTGAGTTAAGAGATGCAAATCAACCACTAAACTTGAAATCAACCTAAGAAATGAATGGGACAGTACTTTTTTTGAATTTTCTGTAGCTTTTGTATATTTTTTTTTTAGATTTTAGGATGGAAAAGAGACTTCAAAATTTCAGATCTAGAATTTGAATCTGAAATTCAAATTTGGATTCTGGAAACTATAGCCTAGATTTTAGGGGGAATTGTGAGGTTGAAAAATGTCACGACCCTAGTTCACCAATCATGAACCTGTCATGACGGCACCCAGTCTTCGCGACTAGGTAAGCCTAATCACATTGCAGAATTTTAACAACCTTTACGAAAGCAATAAAACTAATACTGAATAATATAAGAAAAATGTAATAAGTGCCGCCTGGCACATACACTTCAACTCAAAATACNNNCCCCCCTTTTTTATTTCAGATTTTACCCAAATGGTCCTCTATTTTCTGACTTCTTTCTCAAGGTATACCCTAAAACTACTGAAATTTAAACCAAATACCTATTCTAGAAGTTCCTAGGGAATTGTAGCATGTTTTGCTATTTATGGAATAACTAAACTACCCTTACTCTATTCTGAAATTTACTCCACCCCTATCAATTAAACATTACCCTAGTTAAGGCTAACTATGATTAATCAAGCATTTGAGTTTTCAGTTATATCCAACTATCAGAAATCCTATCAATTGAACTAATAGAACCAAAACTACCCTAATTTTAAGAGACTTAAATCATGACCAATATTAACCAATGAACTAATTATTACTGCACATCAAAAATCAAAATAAAAGCTAATAGAAAATCCAACTAACTAACAATTAAATGCCTCAACTTAATCAAAAGTTAAACTAGCACCTAAACTAACAAACACAAAAATCAAATCAATATTAAACAGAGAAAAACAAACCCTTTATATACCAACAGGAAAAATTAAACAAACATAGAACGGAAACACTGAAAACCTACCCTAATTAAGAAACAGAATCTCAGAGAACAAAAGAAAACAAATAATTCGAGAATAGGAGAAGAAAAATAGAGGAAGAAAGAAAAATTTGAAAGAAGATAATAATAGAAAAAAAAAAGACAATACCTATTGAACAAAGGACAGAAATCAGCGCGGACCTTTGATTTTAACACATTTTGATTCAATCTGAGGCTATCCACGTGCTTTTAATGCGTAAATATCCTCAAAACGAACCCAAAACCTCAAGGACCACTTCAAACTGGAAATTTCGGATTCCCGGGGTTAAACCAAATTCAAGATTCAAGGAGTTTCCAAGTTGTTCGAAGGAAAATAAGGGTAGATTTGTGATGGGGAGGTCGAGGTGAGCTTGTGGCGTGACTTTGGAGTTGAAAGGCGCCGGCGCCACCGTGTGCGGCGGAGATGGGGGTTAGGGTTTTGCGGATTTGAGGTGTTTAGTTGGGTTTTGAAGGAAGACAAAGATGGATATGGAACGGGGAGATGACATAGATGACATGGTGAAAATTTGGGACGATTTGGACGTTGGCCGCCGCCGTGGGACGATTTCCGGCGGTCCTTTCAAACGGAGGAGGGGCGGCGACGACGGCATTATAGGAGGGGGATACGAGGAGGATGAAATATGATTTTAGGGTTTTTTGGATTATTTGGACAGTTTTATTTATTATTTCAAACCGATGGGAATCATTGGATTAATAAAAATAGACGGCCCGGATTTATCGACGCCAAACGGCGTCGTTTAGGAGGGAGGGGTATTTGGACCGGGTAATGGGGAGACTAGGCTGGAAAATGGGGTGAGTTGGTGGGGTATTGGGCTGGGGATGCAACGAAATTGGCCCCAAAACCTGGTTGCTTCTTATTCCCTTCTCAATTTCAAATTAATCCCTCTTTTCTTTTTCTTTTGTATTTATTTTATTTTCTGATTTTATTAAATGCTAAATTGAAACTCAAAAACCAAATTGACACTAAAAATTATATTTTTTAATTTCCAAATACGCAAATTAAGGCAAATTAAAACTAAAAATGCAAAAGACCATTTTTGTTATTTTCTTTACTTTTCCCTTAACTACTAATTAATCCTAAAATATGAAACTAAATCCTAAACAAATGCCAAGTATTTTTTGTATTTTTCATGATTTAAACAATAATAAACGCGCACAAATAAATGCAAACAATTAACAAGAAATGCCACCCAAAATCCATAAACTGCAAATAATGAAAAGGAGTTGTTTTGTTTTGAATTTATGGGAGTAATTCATATAGGGCAAAAATCACGTGCTCACAATACTGATACTTTCATTTAAAAATAACAAACCCAGTGTAATCCCAAAAGTGTGGTATGGGAGGATAGTTTGTACGCGGCCTTCTCCATGCCTTGTGAAGATAGAGAGGTTGTTTCTGATAGACTTTCGAAAACCCGACATGCCTATTTTGTTTATATCCTAGTGATGTCACAAAGAATCTGTTGCTTTTTAGAAAGAACTTTTCTCTATTTCTAATTGTTTAACCTTTTTTTGTTCTAAACCTCATGAAATAATTAGTAACATATTGTACTTGAACATTAAGAAACAAACTAAAGATTTTTTTTGTAAACAGTTGTTATTTCTCTGTTATGAGTAGTGCAAATTTTATAGTTCTTGCTGATGTAACTGATATCAGTTGCAGCCCATGACAGATTGCTAAAATTGTTCTGAGGAAATTGACTACTTCGTTGTTAGCAAATTTTACGTGAAGTGAATTGATAACTTTTCTTAAATCTGACAAAAGTCAGGCCTGTATTCACAACAAATGGATGCCTTGAAAAGACATGTTCCATCTCCTGCATTTTCAGCAACTAGTTAATTTGTTTGCGCTTCGCGCACAAATTATAGATATACTGGAACAAAAATGTAGAAGACTTTGTTATTGTAAATAAGTAAAATGAATGGAATTAGAATGCAGTTTATTTGAATCTTACCTAATAAGAATGATTTAAGGAGTACCGTGCGATGAAAAAGCAAAATTAAAACATAAATTATGTCACGACCCCAATCCCGATCGTGATGTCGCCCAATACAATTGCTAGGCAAGCCCGACCATTTGAACACTCTCAACCTAAGTACGAAAACCCATTACCAATTAATAGAGTTAATTTAGCAGTTAACAAGATTTCCAACCCGATAATAAATAGAAACAATACGGAAAAACCATAACAGCTATCAAAACACTCCCAACAGATCTGGGGTTAAAGGTTTAGAGCCTCTAAATACAACTGCGTATCAAATCTACACATAAAAGAGTCTAGGATGCGGAAACAAAAGAGATAAGGGGAGAAGTCGGATCCTACGGACACCAGACAACTACCTTGACAACTCCGGGATAAATTTGTAAGCAGCCAATAACTCTACTGAGCCTCCGGGATATCTGTATCTGCACACATGGTGCAGGGAGTAAAGTGAGTACTCCAACTCAGTGAGTAATAAACATAGATAATGGCTGAAGATAAGAAATCACGAAATATTATAATGTAAAGCTATAACAGGCAATCCAGCACATTTAACAGTGAAATAGCAGCAAATCAATGACAGGTAAAAAAATATCAATGCATGAATGCAATGCAATGCATATGACCGCTGCGGTGCGCAGCCCGATCCATTTGGGTACCCGTGCTCACTGTGGGAGTTCAGACTCCGGAGGGGCTCCTACAGCCCAAGCGCAACATCAACGTATCATCGCTGCGGCGTGCAGCCCGATCCATATTCGGTCTAGAATATGCACGTAAACCACTCGGGTAATATTAGAGTGATAGCTCTCAGCTCACAATGTCAGAAAAATGCAGTTTAAGTTTCAAATCTTAGAAATGTGGCTGAACATTTCAAAACAGTGTTTAAGCTCAGGACTGAAATCATTTAACATGCCAAGTGATAAGAAAACAGTGATAATAATCCCTGAAGGATGCAAATGATCGGCACAAAGCCCAAATATATCCATAGAATTCAAGTAGGATGATTACCGGACAATTTTTAGTCAAGAACATAGTCTGAACATTACTCGGGACGGACTAAGTTACAATCCCCCAATCACAGACGATTCCGCACCCATCATAGAGTACGTGTCTCGCCTCAATATTGCGTCACGATGCGATATTCCGGAGTTTCAAACTCTCAGGTCATCGTCTACATCTATTACTCACCTCAAGCCAGCCACAAATCTTGCTCTCTATTCCTTTTCCTCTCGAATCGACCTCCTCGCGCGTCGAATCTGATCAAAACCACAAGGAATAGGTTACAATAGGCTAAAGGAACATAACCCAATCGAAAAGACTCGAAAAATATCAAAAATCACGAAGTTGGCAAAACCCGAGCCCTGGGCCCACTTCTCTAAAAATTACAAAAGTTACATCACCGGATTTCTCGTCTCTCCACGAGTCTATACATATCAAATTTACCAAAATCGGAGTCCATTTGGCCCTCCAAATTCCATTTTTTAACTTATGATTTCTCAAGCCCTAACTTAACCCATTTTTGATGAATTTCCACCAATTTGCATGTTAATTCTACAATTAACTTGAATAATTAGGCCAAGGGACTTACCTCCAATCGATTCTCAGTTAAAACTCTAAAAAATACTCGCCCAAAGCTCTCAAGATCGCTCAAAATAGTGGAAAATACCCCATGCTGGCAGATGAAATATAACATTTAAACCCTTCTGCCCAGTCGACTTTCGCTTCTGCGGTCCCGCTTCCGCTTATGCGGGACCGCTCCTGCGGCCAAAATCCCGCTTTTGCGGTTCTCATTAAAAATTCCAAATTCCGCTTTTGCGTCTCAGATTCCGCTTCTGCGGAACTTCCTCTTGAGACCCAAAACCAATTCTGCGATTTACCGTCCGCTTCTGCGGACCCGCTGATGCAAAAATGGTTCCGCTTCTGCGGAACTACTCCGCCAAATCCCTGACCACTTTTGCGATACCTCACCCGCTTCTGCGGTTCATTTCCGCAGAAGCGGAAATACCATATACCAGCAAAAATGAACCTGCAACAAACTTCAAACACTCTCCGCTTAAACACCCGAACTCACCCCGAGGCCCCGGGGGCCTCAAAAAAAAACCAACACATCCTAAAACCTCATTCAAACTTATTCCAATCCTCAAAACACATCAAACAGCGCTAAAACCATCAAATCACATCGGATTCAAGCCTAAGTTTCTTAAAAACTTCCGAATTACGCATTCGATTAAAAACCCAACCAAAACACCTCTGAATGACCTGAAATTTTGCACACATATCCAAAAATCACCTAACGGAGCTACTGTAACTCTCAGAATTTCATTCCGGATCCCGGATCAAAATCTCACCTATCGACCGGAATTTGCCAAAATACTAACTTCGCCAATTCAAGCCTAATTCTACACTGGACCTCCAAAATCACTTTCGATCACATTCCTAAGTCACAAATCACCTCCCGAAGCTAACCAAATCACTGAAATTCACATCCGAGTCCTATAACTCATAAGTCAACGTCTGGTTGACGTTTCCAAACCAAGCCTTTCTTAAAGAGACTAAATGTCTCATTTCCTTCCAAAATCAAACCGATTCGACTCTAACTCACCAAATGCCAATAATGGAACATGAAGAAGCAATAAACGAGAAAAATGGGGCAGTAACACATGAGATGATGGGTCGTGTCATCACATCCTCCACAACTTAAACAAACGCTCATCCTCGAGTGGGTCAAGAAACATACCTAAAGCCTAAAATAGGTGAGGATATCTGCTCTGCATCTCATGCTCGGTCTCCCAGGTAGCCTCCTCCACGGGCCGACCTCTCCATTGCACCTTTATCGAAGCTATATTCTTTGATCTCAATCTCCGAACCTGACGACTCAAAATAGCCATTGGCTCCACATCATAAGTCAAATCATCATCCAACTGGACCGTTCTGAAGTCTAACACATGCGACGGGTCCCCAACATACTTCCGGAGCATAGAAACATGGAATACCGGATGAACCCCCGACAAGCTGGGTGGCAAAGCAAGCATATAGGCCACCTCCCCAATCCTCCTAAGTATCTCAAAAGGACCAATGAACCGCGGACTCAACTTTCCTTTCTTTCCAAATCTCATAACGCCTTTCATAGGCGAAACCTTCAGCAAGACCTTCTCGCCCACCATATAAAAACATCTCGAACCTTTCGGTCCGCATAACTCTTCTGACGCGATTGAGCTGTACGAAGTCTCTCCTGGATCACTTTCACCTTCTCTAAGGCATCCTGAACCAACTCCGTCCCCAATAGCCTTGCCTAGCCTAGCCTAGCCTCCCCGGGCTCAAACCAATCAACCGGGGATCTACATTGTCTCCCATATAAGGCCTCAGTCGGCGCCATCTGAATACTGGATTGATAGCTGTTGTTGTAAGCAAACTCTGCAAGTGGCAAGAGCTCAGCCCAAGAACCTCCAAAATCAATAACACAGGCACGCAATATGTCCTCCAATATCTGAATAGTACGCTCGGATTGCCCGTCCGTCTGAGGATGAAACGTTGTGCTCAACTCTACCTGTGTACCCAACTCTCGCTGAAAAGTCCTCCAAAACTAGGAAGTGAACTGAGTACCCCTATCCGAGATAATAGAAACTGGGACCCCATGCAACCGTACAATCTCTCGGATGAAAATCCCTGCCAGCCGCTCCGAAGAATAGGTAGTACACACTGGAATGAAGTGCGCGGACTTGGTCAGCTGATCCAAAATCACCCAAATTGAATCAAACTTCCTCAAGGTACGAGGGATACCACTCACAAAATCCATAGTAATCCTCTCCCACTTCCACTCTGGAATATCCATCCGCTGAAATACACCACCGGACCTCTGATGCTCATATTTGACCTGCTGAGAGTTGAGACACCGAGCTATATAACTCACAATATCTTTCTTCATTCTCCTCCACCAGTAGTGCTGCCTCAAATCCTGATACATCTTTGCGGCACCCGGATGAATGGAATACCGCGAGCTGTGGGCCTCCTCTAATATCAACTCCCGAAGCCCATCCACATTGGGCATGCAAATCCGGCCCTGCATCCTCAACACACCATCATCGTCAATAGTCACATCTCTGGCATCATCATGCTGGACCTTGTCCTTAAGGACAAGCAAATGCGGATCATCATACTGGCACTCTCTAATGCGGTCATACAAGGACGATCGAGAAACCACACAAGCCAACACCCGACTAGGCTCCGAAATATCTAACCTCACCATCCGGTTGGCCAAAGCCTGAACATCAACTACGAAGGGCCTTTCCCCAACTGGAATGTACGCCAAACTACCCATACTCACCGTCTTCCAGCTTAAAGCATCGGCCACTACATTGGCCTTCCCCAGATGATACAAAAAGGTAATATCATAGTCCTTGAGTAACTCAAACCACCTCCGCCTCAAATTAAGATCCTTCTGCTTGAACATATGCTGAAGATTGCGGTGATCAGTGAATACCTCACAAGATATGCCATATAAATAGTGCCTCCAAATCTTCAAAGCATGAACTATAGCAGCCAACTCCAAGCTATGTACCGGGTAGTTCTTCTCATGGGGCTTCAACTGAAGATAAGCATATGCAATAACTCTACCCTCCTTCATCAACACACATCCGATCCCAACTCTCGAAGCATCACAATACATAGTGTAAGAACCTGAAGCTGATGGCAATACCAATACTGGAGTTGTGGTCAAGGACGTCTTGAGCTTCTGAAAGCTCTCCTCACATTCGTCCGACCATACAAATGGTGCATTCTTCTGCGTTAATTTGGTCAAGGGCAAAGCAATAGATGAAAAACCCTGAACGAACCAGCGATAATACCCCGCCAAACCAAGGAAATTCCGAATCTCCGTGGTTGAGGACGGTCTAGGCCAACTCTGCACCGCCTCTATCTTCTTCGGATCAACCTGAATACCATCACTAGACACCACGTGCCCCACGAAAGCCACAGAACCAAGCCAGAACTCAACTTGGAGAACTTTGCATAAAGCTTCTCCTCCTTCAGTCTCTGCAATACCACTCTCAAATGCTGTGCGTGCTCCTCCTGGCTACACGAGTACACCAGGATGTCATCAATAAACACAATCACAAATAAATCCAGATACGGCCGAAATACGCTGTTCATCAAATGCATGAACGCGGCTGGGGCATTAGTCAGCCCAAAAGACATAACCAGGAACTCATAGTGCCTGTATCTAGTCCTGAAGGCAGTCTTCATAATATCCGAATCCCTGATCTTCAGCTGGTGATAGCCTGAACGGAGATCAATCTTAGAGAATACCCTTGCCCCCTGGAGATGGTCAAACAAATCATCAATACGAGGTAGTGGATACTTGTTCTTCACTGTTACCTTGTTCAACTGCCTGTAGTCAATGCACATTCTCATTGTGCCATCCTTCTTCTTCACAAATAGGACCGGTGCACCCCACGGTGATACACTAGGACGAATAAACCCCTTATCTCGGAGCTCCTGAAGTTGATCCTTTAGTTATTTCAACTCTGCTAGTGCCATACGATACGGAGTAATGGAGATGGGATGAGTGCCCGACACCAGATCAATACCAAAATCAATGTCCTTGTCCGGTGTCATGCCCGGCAGGTCCGCTGGAAACACATCTGGAAAATCCCTCACCACAGGAACAGAATCAAGACTAGGAGTCTGAGCTCCAACATCTCTCACAAAAGCCAAATACGATAGACAACCCTTCACAACCATCCGCTGGGACTTTAGGAAGGAAATCGCCCTACTAGGAACATAGTCAGTCATATCTCGCCACTCAATCTTCGGAACACCCGGAATAGCCAACATAATTGTCTTGGCATGACAGTCCAGAATAACATGGCATGGAGATAGCCAGTCCATGCCCAGAATAACATCAAAATGTACCATGCTCAGCAATAACAAATCAACTCGGGTACCCCAATAGTCACCAGACAAGACCGATACACATGGTCTACAATAATAGTATCGCCCACCGGGGTAGATACATGTACAGGCAAAGCGAGACAACCACGGGTCGTACCCAGGTGAGGGGCAAAATATAAAGACACATAAGAGTAGGTAGAACCGGGATCAAACAAGACAGAGGCATCCCTGTGGCAGACTGAGATAATACCTATGATAACAGCATCTGATGCAATGGCGTCCCTCCTGTCTGGGAGAGCATAGAACCGAGCCTGACCGCCACTAGATTGGTCTCCACCCCTAGGGCGTCCCCTAGCTGCTTGGCCCCCACCCTTACCTGACTGGGAGGGTGCTGAAGTAGATGGAGTAGAAGAGGAGGGCTGATCCCTCTGCTGAGACCGACCACCATGAAGCCGAGGACACTGTCTCCTCATATGGACAAACTCACCGCACTTGAAGCAACTGCCTGGTAACAGAGAAGGGGACTGAATGGAACCCCTCACTGCTGAAGAACCCTGGCTGAAGAGGTAGGAGTAGAGCTCTGTGCTGGGAGAGAACTAAGTGAAGACTGGCCCTGCTGAAACCCTTGAGGACCACGGCTTGAAGAAGCCCCACTGTACTCTGGACGACCTGACTGAGGAGGCCTGAAGGAACGACCTCTGCCACGCTGGAACTGGCCCTTAGACGAAGCACCACTAAAGCTACCTGAACCTCGAGGCCTCTTGGCCTCCCTCTCCTCACGCTCCCTACGGCGAACCGTCTCGATCTCTCGAGCCATGTCAACTTCCTTCTCGAACGAGGCACCCATAACCCTCTCTCTGGTCATCAAAATGCGAAGTGAATAGTTGAGGCTATCCACGAACCTCCTAATCCTCTCCCGGTCCGTCGGGATCATCCAAGTAGCATGCCGAGCTAACTGTGTAAACCTCATCTCGTACTGGGTCACAGACATGTCCCCCTGAACCAACCACTCAAATTGACGCCACAACTCCTCTCTGCGAGACTGCGAGACATACTTCTCTAGAAAGAGAGTAGAGAACTACTGCCATGTGAGAGGCGCGGGACCGACAGGCCTACACCTCTCGAAATCCTTCCACCATGTAAATACAGGCCCTGTGAACTGGAAAGTAATAAAAGCCAATCCACTCGACTTCAAAATCCCTGCGGTGCAAAGCATACGCTGACACTTGTCTAGAAATCCCTGGGCATCCTCGCCCTCCACACCACTGAACGTCGGAGGCTGGAGCCTACCGAACCTCTCCAGTCGACACTGCTCATCGTCTGGCATAGCTGGAACCATATAATCTGGAGCTGATATGACTGGTGCAACTGGGGCAACCGGTGCAACTGGCTGAGCTAGGGCTGCTCCCGATGTCTGCAATCCCTGAACAACCTGCACAGGTGTGCAAAAAGCGGGGGTCTGATGACCACCCCCGGTCTGTGAGGTAGCTGCTGCAGTAGTAGCTGAGACTGCCTGAGCCAGGCCAGTGCAGACGGATAGTATCTGAGCTAAAGCCTCCTGGAGACCAGAAATAACAATGGGCACTGTCGGTCCCTGAACAGGTGCTGCTGGAGCATCTACAGCTGGAGGCTGGTCCTAAATCGGGGCAGCTAGTTTATCTGCAGGTGCTGCCCTCGCTGGTCTACCTCCACCACAGCCCCGACCACACCCACGGCCTCTAGCGAGTGGTAATGGTGGTTGTCCGTCACGTCCGGTAGCACGGGTTCTCGCCATCTGCGAGAGAATAGAATACAAAAGTTTAGTCCTCG
Source organism: Nicotiana glauca (assembly GCA_026770625.1). Taxonomy (NCBI): domain Eukaryota; kingdom Viridiplantae; phylum Streptophyta; class Magnoliopsida; order Solanales; family Solanaceae; genus Nicotiana; species Nicotiana glauca. The sequence goes on along the minus strand of MU770927.1, from coordinate 61,953 downwards.
GATCAACAAAGTCGCACGACAAGATATGAAGTATTTCCTAAAGGTTCTGCAGCCTCTCGAGGATAAATACAGACGTCTCTGTATCGATCTGCGAGACTCTACTAAACCGGCTCATGACTCGTGAGGCCTAGTAACCTAGGCTCTGATACCAACTTGTCACGATCCCAATCCCGGTCATGATGGCGCCCAACACAATTGCTAGGCAAGCCCTACCATTTGAACACCCTCAACCCAAGTACGAAAACCCATTACCAATTAATAGAGTTAATTTAGCAGTTAACAAGATTTCCAACCCGATAATAAATAGAAACAATTCGGAAAAACCATAACAGCTATCAAAACACTCCCAACAGATCTGGGGTCACGAGTCTAGAGCCTCTAAATACAACTGAGTATCAAATCTACATATAAAAGAGTCTAGGATGCGGAAACAAAAGAGATAAGGGGAGAAGTCGGGTCCTGCGGACGCCGGGCAGCTACCTCGACAACTCTGGAATAAATCTGTAAGCAGCCAATAACTCTAATGAGCCTCCGGGATACCTGTATCTGCACACATAATGCAGGAAGTAAAGTGAGTACTCCAACTCAATGAGTAATAAACATAGATAATGGCTGAAGATAAGAAATCAAAAAATATTAATGTAAAGTTATAACAGGCAATCCAGCACATTTAACGGTGAAATAACAGCAAATCAATGACAGGTAAAACAAATAAAGATCAATGCATGAATGCAATGCATATGATCGTTGCGGCGCACAACCCGATCCATTTGGGTACCCGCGCTCACTGTGGTGGTTCAGACTCCGGAGGGGCTCCTACAGCCCAAGCGCAACATCAATGTATCATCGTTGCGGCGTACAGCCCGATCCATACTCAGTCCAGAATATGCACGTAAACCACTCGGGTAATATTAGAGTGATAACTCTCAGCTCACAATGTCAGAAAAATGTAGTTTAAGTTTCAAATCTTAGAAATGTGGCTGAACATTTCAAAACAGTGTTTAAGCTCAGGACTGAAATCATTTAACATGCCAAGTGATATGGAAACAGTGATAATAATCCCTGAAGGATGCAAATGATCGGCACAAAGCCCAAATATATCCATAAAATTCAAGTAGGACGATTACCGGACAATTTCTAGTCAAGAACACAGTCTGAACATTACTCGGGACGGACTAAGTCATAATCCCCAATCACAAACGACTCCGCACCCATCATAGAGTACTTGTCTCGCCTAAATATAGCGCCACGATGCGATATTCCGGGGTTTCAAACCCTCAGGTCATCATCTACATCTATTACTCACCTCAAGCCGGTCACAAATTTAGCTCGCTATGCCTTTTCCTCTCGAATCGATTTCCTCGCGTGTCGAATCTGATCAAAACTACAAGGAATACGTTACAATAGGCTAAAGGAACATAACCCAGTCAAAAAGACTCAAAAAACATCAAAAATCACGAAGTTGGCAAAACCCGAGCCCTGGGCCCACTTCTCAAAAATTACAAAAGTTACATCACCGGATTCCTCGTCTCGCCACGAGTCTATACATATCAAATTTACCAAAATCGGAGTCCATTTGGCCCTCCAAATTCTATTTTTAACTTATGATTTATCAAGCCCTAACTTAACCCATTTTTGATGAATTTCCACCAATTTGCATGTTAATTCTACCATAAACTTGAATAATTAGGCCAAGGGACTTACCTCCAATCGATTTTCAGTCAAAACTCTAAAAAATACTCGCCCAAAGCTCTCACGGTCGCTCAAAATGGTGGAAAATACCCCATACTCGCGGATGAAATATAACATTTAAACCCTTCTGCCCGGTCGACTTTCGCTTTTGCGGTCCCGCTTCCGCTTATGCGGGACCGCTCCTGCGGCCAAAATCCCGCTTTTGTGGTTCTCATTAAAAATTCCAAATTCCGCTTTTGCGGCTCAGATTCCGCTTCTGCGGAACTTCCTCTTGAGACCCAAAACCGCTTCTGCGATTTACCGTCCGCTTCTGCGATTTACCGATGCGAAAATGGTTTCGCTTCTGCGGAACTACTCCACCAAACCCCTGACAGCTTTTGCGATACCTCACCTGCTTCTACGGAACCGCTTCTGTGGTTCATTTTCGCAGAAGCGGAAATACCAGATACCAGCAAAAATGAACCTACAACAAACTTCAAACACTCTCCGCTTAAATACCCGAACTCACCCCGAGGCCCCCAGGGCCTCAACCAAAAATACCAACACATCCTAAAACCTCATTCAAACTTGTTCCAATCCTCAAAACACATCAAACAACGCTAAAACCATCAAATCACATCGGATTCAAGCCTAAGTTTCTTAAAAACTTCCGAATTATGCATTCGATTAAATATCCGACCAAAACACCTCCGAATGACCCGAAATTTTGCACACATATCCAAAATTACCTAACAGAGCTACTGTAACTCTCGGAATTCCATTCCAGCCCCCGGATCAAAATCTCACCTATTGACCGGAATTCGCCAAAATACTAACTTCGCCAATTCAAGCCTAATTCTACACCGGACCTTCAAAATTATTTCCAATCAAACTCCTAAGTTACAAATCACCTCCCGAAGCTAACCGAATCACCGAAATTTACATACGAGTCCTCTAACTCATAAGTCAATGTCCGGTTGACTTTTCCAAACCAAGCCTTCCTTAAAGAGACTAAATGTCTCATTTCCTTCCATAACCAAACCGATTCGACTCTAACTCACCAAATGCTGATAATGGAACATGAAGAAGCAATAAATGGAAAAAACGGGGCAGTAACACATGAGACGATGGGTCGGGTTGTCACAAATTACGTAAAATTCATCTTACAACTGCCAATAACTATACAAATAAGATAAAACTAAAATTATTGATTGTATACTTATAATTTTATATAAATGAAAAAATAAGATAAAACTAAAATTATTGATTGTATACTTATAGTTTTATATAAATGAATTTAAACTTCTCATTACCAATGTAATTGTTCCACAAGTGAGAAGCTTTTCTGGTTCCACTGTATTCCTCACAGCCAAATATAGATGTCATCTAATAGTTTTATTCTTGTTATATGTCGAGCCCAATTTTCAACCAATTCCGATCAATAATCATTCATCACAAATTAAGTTTACGAAACCCACTAAAGGAAATTGTGTACAAATAAAGATTTACAAATTACTTCAAACAAATCAAAATAGTAAAAATAGAACATAATTAACTATATCAAAATATGTACATTATGTTAGGATGTCTTTCTCTAAAGAAATCAAAGCATTTTAGCATATTTATAACATGATTTTTATGTTTGAAGCTCCCTATATTTGAGTAATTATTGGTGTTAATATTCAACTCATTTTTTTTTGTCATTAAAACTATAAAAATATAAATCCGTAATCAAATTACCCTTTTAAAATGCTGAGGTCAATACATGTAAAAGCTCCGGGGTCTTCAAGTTTCGAGGCCATATAATGCACTATAGAACTCACTTGATGCGTTATTTTAATTGTTTCACACTCCATCGACCTCTTCTTAGTAACCAAATCCTTCGTAAACTTTTCATACCCCAGCATTTGTTCAAGTGCCTCCACCAACGGCATATTCATAGTAAGACTCTTCATCATTTCGATGAACTTTTTGAATTAATTGTCACCTTTTTTCTTTGCTAACCGTTGAGAGTAAGGTGGAGGTGGCCTAGGAAAGGGTGCCTTGTCCTTTTGTACAACCGGCTCGGGCATGTCAATCACGTATTTCCTAGACGGGTTCACGGCATCTTGAGTCTCTACCCCGTACTCATCATCAATATCAATCTGCACATCATTGGTCACATTTGGTTCAACCACTTCATCAACATTCAAAGTCACATTATCATCATGCAACTCAACTTCGTCATTCACAAGTTGATTTTCATTCGAGGCATGCACATCACCGCCTCTTCCGCTTCTTGTTGTAACCGCCATCATATGATTGTTACCTCCTTTCGGGTTTACCACCGTATCACTTGGTAGAGCACCCTTAGGTCGAGTATTCAATGATTGGGAGATTTGGCCAAGTTGCACCTCCAAATTCCGAATAGAGGTATTATGAGAAGCCAATTGAGCATCGGAGTCTTGGTTCTTCTTCATCATTTGTTTGAACATCATTTCTATTCTCCCCATATCACTACCTGAAGAACTAGACTCTTGAGAATGAAAGGGAGGTGGATTGTTTGGTTGTTGGTACATGGAGGGCCTTTGAAAGCCTTGCCCCCGGTTGCCTTGATTTCTGCTATTATTTCACCCTCCTTGATTGTTGTTGTTGTTGCTCCAATTATTATTGTTCCCATTGATAATAGGTGAATTAGACTATAATTAGACCCTAAAGAACTAAATTTTTATATAGCTTTGTGGTAAAAAGTGATAACCAATTGCTCTGATTAGTATTTTTCATGTTTTGCAGGCTATATCCAACGAAAGAAGTCGATGGAGCAAGTTTGGGATCAATTACGGAGAAAAGGAGGCCAATCAAACAATGCCCAAGAAATGCACCAAGTGAAAAGTCAAAAGCAATGCTGAACTTGGCCTGCCGCGGTCTTGATGGTGATTGTTGATACAAGTGTGCTTAAAGAAGAATGGGGTAGTTACATTGATGTGAAGGTGGAATTTTGAGGTGACATAAGGATGAGGTTTAATTGAGAAAATATATATATTAAATTGCTTAGGGAGGTGTAGTCACTCTTATATCTAAATGTATCCTACCCATATTGTAGCCTACATTACAACCAAATGAAGCCCTATTGATTTTAGACTGAACAATTCGATTAGTAGAGTATTACACTAAGGGCAAGCTTATGGTGTATCTGTGTGGCATATGAATGTTCTTTGCTGAGACTGAGTGAATTCGTTTATTCTATAGTTCCTTGTTGTTTAATTTGATGTGTGTGGAACTTCTCTCAAAAATGTGATGTGAGGCCATTTAACTCAAGAAGAAAAAGCAAGTTTTCACTTTTATTAGAGTACATAGGGTAAGCATGAGTGTGGCATGGCAGTAGAGTCTTCATCTGAGGTGTGGCTGTTGCACTTCTTAGGTTGTTCTGTCATAATAGCAGATGTAAAATAAAAAGGGTAATGCATCTAATTAATAGGCCTAAAAGTATGGTTCAACTTGCTCGAGGACGAGCAAAGATTTAAGTGTGGGGTGTTGATAATAGGTGAATTAGACTATAATTAGACCCTAAAGAACCACATTTTGTATAGCTTTTTGGAAAAAGGTGATAACTAATTGCTCTGATTAGTGTTTTCATGCTTTGCAGGCTATATCCAACGAAAGAAGTTGATGGAGCAAGTTTGGGACCAATTACGGAGAAAAGGAGGCCAATCAAACAATGCCCAAGAAATGCGCCAAGTGAAAAGTCAAAAGCAGTGCTGAACTTGGCCTGCCGCGGTCAAACCGTAACCGCGGTAGGACCACGGCAGAGCAGAGATACAGATTCAGAGGACCTATTTGGCCGCGGTCCTGGCGTAACCACGGTGGGACCGCGGCAGAATGTAGAAAAGCCAGGGACTAAAGTGTCAAGTCGGGAAAACTTGGTGTAAAACCCTTATAAAAATTAGAAATTCGGCCACATTAGGTCAGATTTGTTTTTGAGAGTTCTAGGGCAAGAAACACAAGTGTGAGAGATCACCCAAAAACATCAGAGTTCTTTATTTCTTCTTTTTCTTGCAATTCTCCATGATGAATATTTTCATAGATTATCTTTACATTGTTATGAGTAGCTAAAACCCATTATTCTGGGGTTATGGGTGAAACATGAAAGTTGTTGTTTGACGTTTAATTCGACGAAATTGGTTTGTCAAATTGGATTGTTTATTTAATTCTGATTTTAATTATTTTGCTGAGTAGCTAACAGTGAACTACTATCTATGAATCTAGAGTTGAACTCGAAAGTGGGAATTCTAGATTGTATATAGAATTAAATAGAGCAGGATCTTGAACCCGAGCCTCGAGGAACGGATTCGCAATTGGGATAGACATATACACAATTGCCCTGTTTGGTTGGAATACAGGAATTGTAAAGGCGTTCTTGTTAATCTTAATTCCATAGACATATAGGCATTGAGTTAGCTTGAATAGGCGATTAAGAACTCGACATATTCTTATGAGTAATATAAAACCTATCCATCAACAATCCAGATAAATCAATTAGTCGTTTTAAGCCAAGAACACAACACGATTATTAACTAGCCCGTGACCCTGGAATATCTTCTCCTATTGTTTGTTAATTGAACTTGCTATTCATTTGGTTAATTGCTTTAGATAGACTATTTCTTGATAGTTAGGTAGTACAATAATTACATCTCGATTTTGTGAAAAACATCTTGGATAGATAAATTAATTGGGTTTGAATCAGTCAACAGTTAATCATAAGTCTTCGTGGGAACGATACTCTACTCACTACTCTATTACTTGATGATCACGTGCACTTGCATGAGTGTTTTATCGCAACACCCGTTCCAATTGCCTTGATTGTTACCTTGGTTACCCCAATTGTTGTTTTGATTGTTGTTGTTCCAATTGCCACCACCTTGTTGTTGGTTGTTATTGTTCCAATTATCGCCGCCTTGTTGATTGCCCCAATTTCCTTGGGGATGCCATTGTTGATTACCTTGATTTCCCCTATTCCCTTGGTAATTATTGACATATTGACATTCTTCACTTTGCTCATCACATCACTTATTTGAACAACCACCACCATCATTGTTGTTGTCAAATTGCTCACAATTACCTTGAGGTTGTTGTTGCCCTCTTTGCCTCCTTTTCAACATAGAAACACCTTCCATTTCATTGACTTGGCACGGGTTTTGGACTTGATGCAATTGCGCCTTTGCTAATTGATTCATAGTTGTTGTACGCTCGGCAATAGCTTGGCCATGATCATGCAATTCCTTGTGCAAGTGGATGACCATGGGGTCACCTTGGGGCACATTTGCTCGACTTTGCCATGCTGAAGAGGTGTCGGCCATTTCATTAAGTACATCACATGCCTTTTGGTAAGAAAGTTTCATGAAGTTCCCTCCAGCTAATTGGTTCACAATGCACTGATTCATGGTGTTGATGCCCCGATAAAAAGTTTGTTGTATCATTGCCTCGGTCATGTCGTTATTAGGGCACTCCTTCACCATTGTTTTATCTTTCCCATATCTTGTGCAAAGGTTCCGTTGGCTCTTGCTTGACGGCTAGAATTTCATCCCGAAGAGCGACCATATGACTTGGAGACAAGAACATGGCGATAAATTTGTCCGCCAATTCATCCCATGTGGTGATAGAATGATTGGGGATCCTTTCTAACCAATCCGACGCTTTATCCTGCAGAGAGAATGGGAAAAGCCTCAATCTCAATGCATCCTCGAATACGTTTGTTTGCTTACTACCCCAGCACGTATCAACGAACCCCTTCAAGTGCGTGTATGCATTTTGATCGGAGACGCTCGTAAAATACCCTATTTGCTCGAGCAAGGTCAACATGACATTTGTGATTTGAAAGTTCCCCGCCCGGATTCGAGGAGGAACAATAGCACTGGCGTACCCTTGATTAGGAAGAACTCTTGGGGCTACTCTCGGCGGTGGCGGAGGAGGGTCTGGAATATTCTCATTCGGATTAGCATTTGCATTGGCATTTCTGCCTCTCCTTTGAGTTTGAGGTAAGACCTCATCTTGTTCTAGATCCTCTACATCCTCCCCCACTATCATATTGCCGAGAGGGTCATCTGTATTGAGAGCCATTTGTACCTGATTGATCGACACAAACAAAATTAGTAAACAAGAAGGAAAGAGAAGTAAAACATAAAACTAGCTAAATAGATAGTCAACATCGTAAGCTCCCCGGCAACAGTGCCAAAAAGTGATCGCTGCTGACTCGACGCTACACTAAGGTAGGAAGAGCGGGTCGCAATAGATTTTACCCGAATAGTGGTTCGGGATCGAATTTCCACAGGGAGCTAGTAGTGGAGTTGTATTGTCTGTCTAGTCTAGAAATGCGATTGTGCTTCTAATGTCACTTCAAACATCTTTGGTTTTCTTTGATTTTTTTATAACTGCTATTATAAAACTAATGATTAAAACTAAATTATGCTACAAGAATATTGCTAAGTTGTATTTAATATAGAGAAAGGCACTAGGGTCGTAACACTACCTAGGTGGCTAATCGATGGGTAGAAGTTACTAAAGATAAATTGATATATTTGGGGCTTATGCTATAACTGTTGCACAATTGTACCCACTCACACACCTCTCGGTAGAGAGAGTGATTTTGCCCAATTGACTCTCTCGACACCAATTATTTAGGCCAATTTGATCAAGCAACTAGAGTTCAAGTAGGGTGATTACTCTCTAGAGATTTAACCCGTTAATTGGGACTATCATTTCTCATGAGTCCATCCCAATTCCTTGTTGGGTCAATTTTGGGGTCATAAACTCTCTTTCTCAAGAAGAGTCAAACCCCACTAAGATTGAATCTATGTTTGCAACCACAAATTCGAAAATTGAAACATAAAATCAACCCAAATAGCAAACACCCAATATCAATCTAACCCTAGATGGAAACACCCATCAATTACCCATACTAGGGTTGAGCCACAACCCTAGCTAATGGGTTTAGTTACTCATGCTAGGTACAGAAATTGAAGAAATAGATGAAGAAATAAGCATATTAATTAATTACTAAGAAGATTCTGCAATAATAAAGAGCAAAAGTGCCGAAAAGGGCTACAATATCGAGTCTCACGAGCTCAGCTGCATTCAGAATATCAAAACTTGACCTAAAAATGGTAAAATCTTCTATTTATACTAGGCTGGAAAAACTGGACAAAAATACCCATGCGGGGTCAGCGCGGACCGCGCAAAAAGGACCGGGCCGCACTGGCTCTTGGACTTATGATTTCAGCTTCTCTGAAGTTGGGGACCGCGGACCGTGAGAAAGTGCACCGTGGCCGTGATGGAAGTTGGCACGGACGCACATAAAGGAGCGCGGAACGCATTGCTTGAAATTGTCAAAATTTCAACTCTCTGAATCTCGTTCACGCGGACCGCACAAAAGTGTGAAGCTATCACATAGCATGACCGCGGACCGCGAGAATCCAACCGCGGCCGTGTAGCACTTCCACTGAATATGCCATGTCTCTGAACCTCCTAGTGCGGCCGCATCCAGTTTTGTGCGGTCCGCACTAGGCCCTTTTTCCCTAATTCTCTTGGTCATTGATATTTGAGTAGGTTTCACTCCTTTTTGAGCCAATCTTTGACATTTCGTCACTTTATCGACCAAACCTGTAATCAAGCACAACCTGTGAGCATTTTGGGGCTATTTTGTAGCAATTTATACTTAAAGCATAGGCAAGTAGGGGCATAAAACACGTTAAAATCCTAACTTATCAGGCATCATGATAGTTTACGGAGGGTGAACTGGGGTCATGACAAGTTGGTATCAGAACTCTAGGTTCATAGGATTCATGAATAACAAGCCGGTTTATTAGAGTCTCGCTGATCAGTATGGAGACATCTGTACTTATCTACGAGAGGCTACGTAACTGTTAGGAAAATTCCAATTCAGTTAATTTCCTTGTCATGCGAGATTTTGTTATCACAATTCTAAAATTCTGTCTTTTATTCTCTCACAGATGGTGAGGACACGTGCTACCCGAGATGATCAGGCACCTGTGCCCCTTATTGGAGCCGTCAGAGGCAGGGGCTGGGGTATAGGCCGGGGACGCGCTCGTGGTGCAGCCAGAGCACCCGCGCGAGCTGCCATTGAGGTTCCACCAGCAGTTCCAGCGGGATTCCAGACACCTGATACGTCTGCTACTACTACTCCAGCATTCCAGGAGACTCTAGCGCAGTTTATGACTATGTACACCACTGTAGTTTAGGCAGGGTTGCTTCCCCTTGCTGCAGCTATATTCCAGGCGGGGGGAGGAGCACAGACTCCCGCTGCCCATACTCCTAAGCAGCAAGCGCATGTTGATGAGGTCCTAGAGGTTATTCCTGTACAGCCTGTAGCCCCAGCTCAGCCTGAAGGGAGGGCAGTAGTTTCAGAGGAGGAGCAAAAGAGGCTTAAGAGGTTTAAGAAATATCAGCCTTCTACATTTAATAGGCTAGCCTCAGATGATGCCTTTGGATTTCTTCAGGAGTGCTACTATATCCTCCTTACCATGGGTATATCCGGATCGAGCGGGGTTTCCTTCACTACCTTCCAGCTTCGAGGAGCCGCCTATCAGTAATGGCGTGCTTATGAGTTAGACAGTCCGGATGAGGCAGCTTCCCTGACGTGGACTTATTTTCAGATATGTTCACGAGGGAGTATGTCCCCCCAGAGTCTCAGGGATGCTTGGCATGCAGAGTTTGAGCGTTTGCGCCAGGGTACTATGACTGTTTCAGAGTATAATGTTCGTTTCACTGACTTGCCTAGACATGCACCAACCTTGATTTATACGGTTCGCGAGAAGGTTCGCTGATTTATTAAGGGGCTTATTCCCAGCATCAGGTCTAGCATGACTCATGAGTTGGATAGGGATATTTCTTATTAGCAGGTGATGAGCATTGCTAGAAGGATTGTGGGTATGCATGATACGGATAGAGAGGAGAGGAAGACCAAGAGGTCTCAAGAGTCGGCCCATAATCTAGTGTTCGTGCCCCATTTGCAGTTCGTTATGGTAGGGGTTATACGAGTCTCCCTATTCATTCAGCTCTTCCAGCAGCCAGTGGTATTCCAGCTCCACCTAGGCCTCAGGAGCCTTATTATGCACCTCTAGTGTCTAGTGTGCCTCCTACGCAGGGTGCTTCCAGTGGTCAGTCCAGCAGACTTGGCTCGAGCCAGTCACAGTCGTTGCATCCTCCTAAGGATTGTTTTGAGTGTGGTGACACATGCCATATGGTGAGGGATTGCCCCAGACTTAGGAGGGGTGTACCTCTACGGACTTCTCTGCCATAACATGCCCCGTAGAGTTCTCAAGCTATGATCACAGCATCGGTTATTAACCCACCTGCTGAGCCAGCTAGTGGTGGAGGTCGGAAAGGTAGAGGTCGCCCTCGAGGGGGAGGTCAGGACAGATACTATGCCCTTCCTTCCCCTACTGAGGTTGTCGCCTCCGATTTTGTCATCACAGGTACTATCTTGGTTTGACACAGAGATGCATCGGTTCTATTCGATCCAGGATCCACTTATTCTTATGTGTCTTCTTATTTTGCTCTGCATTTAGGTGTATCTCGGGATTCTTTGAGTTCCCCTATTTATGTTTCTACTCCTATGGGATATTCTCTTGTTGTGGGTCGCATTTATCGGTCGTGTTTTGTTGCTCTTACTGGTTTTGAGACCAGAGCCGATTTATTATTGCTCAGCATGGTTGATTTTGATATTATCTTAGGCATGGACTGGCTGTCACCCACTATGCTATTCTTGATTGTTACGCTAAAACTATAACACTGGCTATGCCAGGTGTATCGCGTGTTGAGTGGAGGGGTGCTTTAGATCAAACTTCTAGTAGAGTTATTTCTTCCTTAAGGCTCAACATATGGTTGAGAAGGGGTGTGATGTGTACCTAGCTTATGTGAGAGATGTCATTATTGATACCCCTTATGTTGATTCAATCCCAGTAGTATGGGATTTCTCTGATGTGTTTCCAGTTGACCTTCCGGGCATGCCACCCGATAGAGATATTGATTTCAGCATTGATCCGTTGCCAAGAACTCAGCCTATTTCTATACCTCTGTACTGTATGGCTCCTCTTGAGTTGAAGGAGTTGAAGGAACAGTTGCAGGAATTACTTGATAAGGGTTTCATTCGGCCCAGTGTATCACCTTAGGGTGCTTCTGTCTTATTTGTGAAGAAGAATGATGGTTACATACGTATGCGTATTGATTATCGCCAGTTGAACAAGGTTACAGTGAAGAACCTTTATCCCTTGCCCCGTATTGATGACTTGTTTGACAACCTGCAGGGTGCTTGTGTGTTTTCTAAGATTGACTTGCGTTCAGGATATCATCAGCTGAAGATTCGGGAGCCAGATATCCCGAAGACTGCTTTCAGGACTCGGCATGGTCATTACAAGTTCCTTGTTATGTCATTTGGGCTGACTAAAGCCCTAGCAGCCTTCATGCATCTGATGCACAGTGTTTTCCAGCCATATATTGACTCATTCGTGATTGTATTTATTGATGACATTCTGGTATATTCATGGAGTCGGGAAGATCATGAGCAGCACCTGAGGATAGTGCTCCAGACTTTGAGAGAAAAGAAACTATATGCTAAGTTCTCGAAATGTGAGTTTTGGTTAGATTTCGCGGCATTCTTGGGTCACGTGGTCTCAAGTGAAGGTATTCAGGAGGATCCGAAGAAAGTGGAGGCAGTACAGAGTTGGCCCAGACCATTCTCAGCTACAGAGATCCACAATTTTCTTGGCTTGGCAGGTTATTACCGTTGATTTGTTCCGGGGTTTTCATTTATTGCAGCACCTATGATCAGGATGACCCAGAAGGGTGCTCCATTCCAATGGACGAGAGCTTTCAAAAGCTCAAGACAACTTTGACTAAAACCCTAGTTTTGATATTGCCTACCGGTTCGGGGTCTTATACTGTCTATTGTGATGCCTTGAGAGTTGGCCTTGGAGAGGTATTGATGTAGGACGGTAGGATGATTGCCTACATGTCCAGATAGTTGAAAGTGCATGAGAAGAATTATCTTGTCCATGATCTCGAGTTAGCTGCTATTGTTCACACCTTGAAGATTTGATATCACTATTTGTACGGTGTGCCTTATGATATTTATACTAATCACAGGAGTTTACAGCATCTGTTCAAGTAAAAGAACCTTAATTTGCACTAGAGGAGGTGGCTAGAGCTGCTAAAGGACTATGATATCACTATTTTGTATCACCCGGGCAAGGTCAATGTGGTGGCCAATGCTTTGAGTCGCCCGACGGAGAGTTTAGGGAGTTTGTCTTATTTACCAGCAGCAGAGAGGCCTACTGTGAGTACGTGATTTTTGCCCTATATATGAGTTATTCCCATAAAATTAGAACAAAAGATTTTTTTTTTCTTATATTTTTACAATTTTTTGTGAATTTTGTGCTTGTTATTTGTGCATGTTAAGTCATAACTAAAATACAAAAAATATGCATTTGCATTTAGGAATTTAATTTTATATTTTTAGTATTAAGTAGGTATTAATTAATTTTAGAATAATTTGAAGAAAATTACAAAATAATAGTTTTAGGACATTTTAATTGATAATTATTGCAAATTTAATTAATAATTGATTTTTGAATAATTTTATAAGTAATAGTTTAATTAAGTTTTGTTTTAATTTTTACAAAAATCAGAAAAAACACAAAGTACAAAATACAAAAATAAAAATAAATAATAGCAATTTAAATAAAAATTGAGAAGAAACAATTTAAGGAAGAAATTAAAAAGGTTTGTCTTAAGAAACATTCAAAATTGGGCCAAAATTAATAGCCCAAACACAAATACCCCTCCAGCCCAGACCCACTCTCCTCTACCCGGTCTGTTTGCCCCATATTCAAAACGACGTCGTTTTGACGTCGTTAGATCACAGCCCTTTAATTCCCCTGATCCAACGGCTGTCATTTGTTTGATGAAAATGATATAGGCAAAAATACTCTAACCCTAAAACACATACTCTAATCCTCGTACAGCCTTCCCCTCTTTTATTTGTAACGCCAGTCGCCACCACAGACCACCACCCCACCGCCCGCCGAAATTCGCTCACGGCGGCGGAGGGCTCTCGTTTCCGACCAAACCAACACCAAAATGTTACCCGTTTCCTCCTCTATTCAAAACATCAACCACCCTTCCTCGAATCCCACTACAACTCCTCAAATTCCCCAAACCCTCCCAAACTCAAACCCCGTATTCCCTTCATGCTCTTTCACATAAATCCTCAAGTTGCTGTTCCCGAATCCGCTCAGAGTGTCCAATTTTGGATCAAGGTCTTGAAGATTTTGGACCCTTTTTGAGTTTTCAAAGGTTCAAGTCGATGACGAGGGTCCAAATAATACATAACCATAACAAAGATTAAGAGCCATCGGATTAAAGGGGCAAAAAATTAGTAAGTGTCTTACTGTTTCCTTTTCTTTTTAAAATTGTGGTTAATTCGTAGGTTTTGGGTAGTTTAAATATAAAATGGGGTTTCTCATATTCTGATTAGTTTAATTCGTAATAGGGTTGTGATTAATTCAGTCTTGTTTTGTATTTTCATCTTTTTCTCTGTTTTTGATGTTTGATTGTGCTCGAATTTTCTTTTGTTTGATTTTAATTGAAAGGTTAGTGTTGTTAGCTTCTTCCAAAATTTTCAGTACTATTTGAAATAATTTCCTTGATAGTTCCTTCTTAGGATTTCAGTGTTACTCTCAATGTTAATTCAGATTTCAGTATTATTGATATCCTTGATAGTTTAATTCTTAGGGTTGGTCTGGTTTTAGTTGATCGACTTTCAGAAAATACTAAAATTAACCATGGTTAGTTTAGAAGTTTAGGGTTGATAGTTCAAGGGTAAAAGGGGTTAAAAGGCAGTAGGTTAATTGGTAAATCCAATTTAGTTTCAGGGGTATTTTAGGTATCTAAAAAGGGTTAATAGTAAATAACAAAGGAAGGGGGAGGCATTCTGGGTATAGAATAAGGATAATTGGGTAGATTTTTAAGTGAAGTGAGGGTATAAAGGGAATTACACTAGATTAGAAGATTCTAGATTGGGGTATCAGCATAATTCTTAATAAATAATTGTAGTCAATTGAATAACAAATTAAAAAATGAGGGTATAATTGAAATAAAAGAGGGACTAATAGATAAAATCTGAAATTTAAAATTCCCTCCAATTCTAATTCTATAAATAGGCATTGATATGCCTCATTTCACAAGTTTTGAACCCCAAAAATTCCCAAAAAATATCTGATAAGTTTCAGATCTGAAATTAAGAATTTCAGATCTCAACTTCTTCTTCTAGATCTAAATTTCTTCCAAAAAATCCAAAAAAAAAAAAAATCACAAAAACCAACAGAAAATCCAAAACATTCATTGTTCTATTAAAATTCAAGTGATTCTGATTTTGTAAAGGGCTGAGTTTGTATTGTTTAAGTTCCTGAAATTTCAGCAGCTCGATGTGTTAATTTTGGTTCAATTTTAAGCTTGGTTGATGCCTACTGAATCAATGTGATTATGTGAATCTTTTCTTCAAAATATTGGTTCAATTTGGCTTTAAAAATCCATGTGCTGGTGAAAGTTGATCGCTGATCTCCTGTTGCTCTGTTATTGTTGCTGATCTCTAATCCTTCTCTATTTTTGTTCTAAATATCAGGCACATTTTTACTCCTGGCAATTGAAGTTTCAATTACTGTACGCCATTGTGAATTCAAAGTAAATGATGAAGGTATGCATTTGAGTCTGCCTATATTTTCAATATTATGTAATTATAGTTTAGTTTAAACATAGGTGCTTGTGATAAATAGGAACACATGTAATAATTGGGACTATTGAATTTGTAACTGATTCGGACTTTTGGACCGGTTGAACTGGAGTGTATAAATTGATAGCCTGGTATTCTCTAAGTTTAGATTTGGAACAGTAATGCTCATATGTTTAATGTCATGGGTTAGTATTAATTGTTCACAGTAAAGCTTAGAATTATGTTCTCATAATAATTTGTAGTATAATTCGTATGTCAATTATATGAATTTGGATTGTTAGTATTAATGTTCGTATGTTAATATTGGTTAATATTGTCAATTTGAACTCTAGGACCAGAGACAGTTCATATATTGTCATGCTAAATTCAATTCATGACAATTCCAAGTATATAGTTAACATTAGTGAATCACTGGAATTCAGCATTAGATATCAGTTCTAGATTAAGTTTGAATTGATTAATAATTTGATGGTTAAATGGATAAGTTTGGACATGAAATTTGCTCACAATAACATCTGCAGATTCACGTGTTTCTTCTGTTGGAAAATGCATTAGTTCTACTCTTTCATTTCGAGTTTAATTGAAACAAAACTAAGACTAGAGTTACGAACGTTATTAATTACTACGGTGATGTACAACAAAAATTACTTCCGTTTATTATAATTTCCATCTTTTTTTTGTCAATAGATAAAGGATTTGCAGAAAAAGAGAAGAGATAGGGTAGCTACTTGAATATGATAAGAAATGAAAAATGACCATTTGGTATTGAGCCCAAATAAGATCAAGCGTAAAACAAGAAACAATGATGCTTTAAAATAAATAATTAGGAATACGGGAAATTAATTCAAATATGAAATCAAGTTTTGAATTAGGTAGCGGGTTCAAGCTAAAAGGATTTCTCCTTTTGTTTGAATCCGGACTTGAATTTAAGACTCGAATTTATATTCATGAATTAATTAACCTTTAGAGACAAAACAAATAGAAAATTTAGCATACTTTAGTTTGGCCTTTAATAAATAAAATGAGACGAGCCTCGCCAAATAAAAAATACACAATTGCGGGGCCCTCATTAATTACTTATTAAAATACTTAGTATTCAGGATAGGCCATTTAGTGAATTACACGGCCTTCCCAAAAGAAAACAATACGTTAGCCGCTTTAGGCGCGATTTTTAACAATATTACTTTCCTAAATACAGGTGTGCATTTCATGCAACCCAAATCCAAATCCAAACACGTCAAATAGGAATGAGTCGAGGATCCGGGTGCATTTCATGTGACGTGATCCAAAAATATGTTCTTAAACGATGTTCACTTTCTTAAATAAAAATAATTGACAAAAAGCGGTAATTAATTCTAAAATTACACAAGTAAGGTAACATGTATAAAAAATTAAATTTTAGCCAAATATAAAAGTTGAGCGACCGTGCTAGAACCACGGAACTCGGGAATGCCTAACACCTTCTCCCGGGTTAACAGAATTTCTTACCCGGATTTCTGGTTCGCGACTGTTAAAACATAGTCAAACCCTTTCCTCGATTCGGGATCCAAATCGGTGACTTGGGACAACATAAATCTCCCAAGTGGCGACTCTGAATCTTAATAACGAATCCCGTTTCGATTGTCCTTAAAGTAAAAAAACTCATTTCTTTACTATATCCCTTCCCTGGGTGTAGTAAAAGCCGATAAAGCTTCGGAAAAAGGAGGTGTGACAGCTCTTGCGACTCTGCTGGGGATAAAGAACCCTGAACTTCGGTTCAGGGTTCAAGAATTCGAGCTAAATTAAATTGTTGTATTTGGCTTTATTTGGTTTTGATACATGTTCCATGCTTTCTGTGCTAAATGTATACCGCTTTAATATTTGTTGAACTGTATATAAATTGTCGCGAATTCCTCCCTCTTTCTGAGTCTTCTACATCATGGAGAAGGGTGCACTTCGTGTAGCTTCTCTTCTGTTAGAGTCTTTTTCCCAATTTAGAACGAGGTTTGGATAAGTTGCAAAGCCGGGCGAGCTTCTGTATCCCCGGTACGCTGCCTCCCCCTCGGCCCGAGTTGTCCGCTCGGGTAAGCAAGGTCTAGACCAATAAACCTAGGACTTAAACCTAGTTGAACAATAAACTCATGCCGGATCCCTAGTAGGACTTTTATTTGCATCACGTGCATTTTGACTTAGGGGACTCAACACAGGGGTTGGGTCTGTCTAGGACAGGTGACCCGAATTTAAATGACCATCCTGATGCATATTACGTGCTACTTGCATTTATTTGCTCGGCTCCGCATGTTGACCGGCTTGTATACAATGCGTGAAAAATTGAAAAATAGCAGTATTAGTACTAAGGGAGGATAACCATTTACTATGAAAAACCCAATGCCCAAATAGTACCGAAATACTGCCGGATTTTTGAAAAATAAAAAATGGAAAAAGAGAAAATATTTGAAAAATTGTTGGCCAAAAAATAGTTTTGATTTTTGGCCAATCGGCCCGAACTACGCTGGTTTGATTCTCACCACGTGTGAGATACGTAGGCAACCCTTGACGGGTCCAACCACACCTTTTGCAAAAAATAGCCAAAAAATGTCAATTTTGATTTTGTTATAAATAAGTCGGGTGATGCTATTCTTGTTTAAAATAAGCCGAATGTCCCTCAAAAGGACGCCGGAAGGTCATTTTTGCAAGAATAGCCACTCTGAGTCAACTTTAAATAATTTGCGGGCACAGCCTTAAAATCTCCCTTTTGGAGGTGCTGAAAGGCCGTATCCGCAAAATCAAGTTTAGTCATTTAATAACTTTTGCAAAAATAGCCACCTTGTCAAATAAGCCATTACATGGCCAATTTTGTAAAAATAGTCACAATTGACATTAAAACCTTCTCAGTCTTGTGATGGCCTGTGGCGATGCCGAGTGATGCCCCATGGGCCCCAGGATGAGAAATTTTGATGTGTTTTTAATCATTGAGTTTGTAGTTTCTTAAACGAAATTTTGCAAAAATAGCCACTTTATCAAAATAAGTCATTACATTGCCAGTTGTTGATAAAAATAGTCTCAGTTGATATTGAAACATTCTCAGTCTTGCGGAAGCCTGTGGCGATGCTGAGTGATGCCTCACGGGCCCCAAGATATGAAGTTTTGATGTACTCTTGATCTAGTGTTAATCATCGAGTTTGTAGTTGGAGTCTGCTTCTGTAATTTCCCTTCAAAGAAAATAAATTTGAAAATCCAAATAAATATCTCATTATTTTTTGCATTAATTTGCAAGAACTACGCTCGGTATGATTCATGCGGGGTCATGATACGTAGGCAATCTACGTAGGATTCGACCATAACAAAAAGAAAAGAAAAAAAAGCCACATAAAGGCAAAAAAAAAAATAGCGGAAAACAAAGAAAAAAAAGGAAAAATCAATGCCTTAACGCTAACATGGTAGCTTCGTTTTGCCATTTCCAAAAAGATGGTTGGTTTTTGGTTTCCAAAGTGGTAATTTTTCTCGACAACAAAAGGCAATGACAAACAACAATAGAATTGATGTGGTTGCTACCGGTACCTGACAACAGAAGGATGAACGGGATAATGGGTTGAGTGAAGAGGTATGTTGAGACAACACATGACAGATATGTATCAAGCCTGGATGACTGGAAAGGCACCACCCCCGCCACCACCAATGTCTCCTGTCGTATCCACTCCCCCCCGACAATGAATACGGGAAGAGCCCTCGAGATGAGCTTCATACTAGAAGTGAAAAGGTCACAGGAAAAGTAAGGCAAAATGAAATAGCCATGAAGTCGAAAGAACCATCCTTAAAAAATATGCCAGGAAAGAGAGGCCATGGTAACATGGTTTGCAAAGAATCGTCTGTATCCCGTGATATTCACCTGCCCACAGGGTTCAAAGTGCCAAATTTTGACTTGTACGATGGGCACGGAGATCCGGTAACTCACCTGAGGGTCTATTGCGATGAAATGAGAAGTGACGGGGATAAAGATGATGTGTTGATGGCATACTTCAGTAAGAACTTAACTGGGGCAGCTTTAGAATGGTATAATCGTCATGATGTTGGCAAATGGCCTACATTCAGGATTTTGTACGACATTTTCAGTACAATAAAGACATTGCCACAAATTGCTCCTCTCTATCTCAGACTAAAAAGAAACCCAAGGAGAGCTTTAAGGACTTATGGCTCAAGTGGAACGAACAGGTTGCTCGGGATGATCCTCCCATTGATAGAAAAGATGTTGCTGAGTCCCATCCATAACAAGGTCCAATAATTGTTCTTGCCAAACCTGTTCAACCTCAAAACCAACCCCAAACTAAACCCACGAACAACACCCGATCTTTTTTCCAACCATCAGGTCATAACCTCTGCCAACGACAAGGTCCGGTGGTCGTTCTTGCTAAACGTTCCCAACCACAATACCGACCCCGTGAACGTCCCCAAAAGCCACCCCATCTACTAAGTAACACCCGGCCATTTGCTCCACTACCAAGTCACTCCCAGAAGCAGGCACCAATAGCCCGAAACTCTCGTGTACAACACTTTCAAGCACTCAACAATACTGGAAAACTTAGGAATGGAGGGAAACAAAGGCAAAAGAATAATTTCACGCCCATTGGCGAATCCTACACAAGCTTGTTTGAAAAGTTAAAATATTTTGGCCTGATTAAGCCACTCCTTGGATATACTCCAGACCCAAAGGCGAAAGGCTTTGATCCTACTGTCCGATGCATGTACCATTCTAATGTCCAGGGGTATAGCATTGAAGACTGTCGTTCTTTGAAAAGGTAAATAGAAAGAATGAAGGGGTAATTGTGGTCAGTAACAATGGCAAGGAGCCTGCGATTTATCTTGGGAACGTGTTGATCAAAGTCAACAATAGTTTTGGCAATATTGATGTGAAACTCAGTGGCTAAGATGTCGGTCGTGACAATTGGGAAGACGCTCCATCTCTCAGTCACCCAGAGTGGAGTTTTGGTGGTTTATTTTGGGGTGTCATTTCTGTTGTTCGAGTTATTTCAGGGTTGTAATCCAGACATTGTCTTGGGAGTCAAACCCTTCTATCTTTCCATTTTGCTTTGTTTAGTAATAATGGCTTGTTTTAGTGCCGTCTAGGTTTGTAATTCTAGTCCAGTCTGTTCGTTTTGCTGTTTCAACCCATCAGTCTAATACAATCCTCTGTTTCCTGACATTTCTAGTCACTTCATTACTAATCATTTTATAATTCTTTTCATGCTGATTTTAGTGACATGGCATGCACATAATTCTTGGCCTGGTTTAAAAGTCAGTTTAGCAATGAAACAATGTTGAAGATGTAAGGGTACTCGGAAGAAATAAAAACATACTGGAATACTTTGAAGCCTAAATCAAGTGAAACTGGGGAAAATAGAATATAAAGAAATACTGTGGAAATGCATCATGCCTCATCGGTTTAAAGCCAAAGGCAAGAATTCCCCAAGTCTAAAGGGACCATTCGTGGTACCGAGATTGTCGTCCAATGATGTTAGGAATCGACAAATACAGAAGGCAAATATGGGAATCAATCAAAAGGTGTTTAACTGTGTAGTTTGTACTTGGTATATGTTGAAGATTGGAATGACGAAGGTATTTTGTTCTGCTATCCAAACACTTTATCCTTTGTTATTCCTTTGAGCCTTATTATATTTTTTTTCGTATCCCTCTTTCGGAATCAACAACAAAACTCGGGGATTGAATGGGAAGTAAGTGGAGAAACACGAGAAAAACAAGTGAAAAAGAGAAAATGAAGAAAAGAAAGAGAAGAAAAAAGAAAAGAAAAGAAAAGAAAAGAAAAGAAAGAAAAGAAAAGAGAAAAAGAAGAAAAGAAAGAGAAGAAAAAGAAAAGAAGAATGGAAGGAAGGAAAACATCGCAACAACAAATGTAGTTGCCTGAACTACGTTTGACTTGATCCCGAAAGGGTACGTAGACAGCCTCACTGAGGTTCAGTCACGACAGAAGAAAAAATCCAAAAATCCCCAAGTATGAAACTGGGGCAGAAGTTATGGTTGTTGCAAGAAATATGATTCCGAAAGTTGTAGTTCTTTAACCCACATTGAATTATCTTGAGCCTCTATACCTTTCTTTCTAAATCCCATCCAAAATCCCACATTACGGTCCAAAAAAAAGACCTTTCGATCAATCTTCAAGAAATGCCAAGACAAGCGAGCAAAGGTGAATCACATCAGGGGGCAACACTCCAGTCCAAACAAAGGAAAATGAAGAATTAGAGAGTCATGATGATGAGAACCACCACGGTACCCCAAGATGAGAGAAATCAAAATGAGAGAGTCTTTCATGGGCACCGTAAGGCGAAAGTGAGTGGAGAGAAAAATCAAAATGAGAGAGGCTTGATGGTGAAAACCCTAAGGGCACCACAAGTCGACTAAGGATGATGGATCATATCGGGCAAGGGAAATATTGAAGACCAGTTTCACGGCAAAAGGTGCAACAAGAGCTGAACATCAGATTGGCTGGGCTGCAAGTGCATGTCAAGGCCGCTAGAGTCGGTATCTACATTTAATGGTTTTTTCTACTCTGTAGGTTTTTTTGTTAGGAATCATCTCTTTTCATTTTCCTTCACTCTAGTCGTCCCACCTTGTTTTACTCCCTCTTCTTGAGTCTGTCTGGTCATAACAAGTGAGAAATGACTTCAAAATTTGCCACCAAGCTTTCCAATTGCACGGAATGGGATCTGGCCAGCACATCAAATTGTCATAACTCAGGAAATAACATCAGACATGATTGAGTTGCCAGCAGTCAATATGCTTTGGGGATCCTTGAAAAATATAAAGGCTCGATATGCGAACAACACAGGGTGGGGATAAACAGATTCCTGTGATAGAATTGACAAAGGATGATACACCAATGACAATCAAAATCTTTCACAAAAAAAATATATCAAAGTTATCAGGATTAGCGATAGAACAATAGACCTCAAGGGCAAGGCTGGTGGTTTAAATCAGAAAAGAGTAACATGAGCATTGAAGTAGGTGTCAATTAAAATGCTTTGGGGTTCATGGGAGACAAAAAGGTTGGTAAGTGTCAATTCAGGAGCAATACAACAAATAAAGTATGGGGTTAGAACGGAGGAGAGGCATATTTTTTATAAAAGATGTGGTCAATCAAGGAAAGATTGAGGTCTTCAAATGAAATCAGTGATCATGACAAGTGAAAGGACAAAGCCGGGGCCAGTGGTTAGGTCAAGAAAAGAACAATATACACCTTGAGGGGGTGGCAATTGACATGCTTTGAAGATTCATACAAGAGTTTAGTACATATCAATTCATGAACCATGCAACAAAGGGGTGGTGAACGGATCGGAGATATTTTCTATGCCGAGGGTAACAAAGAAAGTAGTTAACTAATAAACAAACAAAGTTCCTCAATTGGGAGTTAGTTATCATGGAAAGTAAAGGAACAAGAGACTTCAAGATCGGAGCTAGTGGGATCCGTCAAGAAAGAGCAACATATACTTTGAGTGGGATGGCAATTGTCGTGCTTTGAGATTCATGAAAACAAGGGATTGGTAAATGTCAAGCCGTAAGGGATGCGGGTTTGAACAGAGAAGAGGTATTTTCTGTAACAAGGACGGTGGAAAATGGATAGTC
This sequence comes from Nicotiana glauca, assembly GCA_026770625.1. Classification (NCBI taxonomy): domain Eukaryota; kingdom Viridiplantae; phylum Streptophyta; class Magnoliopsida; order Solanales; family Solanaceae; genus Nicotiana; species Nicotiana glauca. The sequence continues at coordinate 38,885 of MU770927.1, read as the reverse complement.
AGTAGGCAGGCAAGGCATTCAAGTGGAAATCAGTTATCATGGGAAGTGAAAGAGCAATCGCCATCAAAGTTCAAGGCCACAAACTAACCACCACAATTAAAACTGACAAGATTTTCTTTGATTGAAACAGGGGCAGATGTTTCGGAGAAATCCTCCATAAAGAAATGCAGGACACAAACAGGTATGACTGGAAATTCGGAACTTAGTTTAAATGTCATAACAATTATGAGAAACATAACTTGGCATAAAAAGGAATATAAATTCATTTCAAAGTTGGCATGTTTAGGATAGGTTTCAAATAGAAGTTGTCAGGACCCTCCTGGATAATGGGACGTAGCTTTAAAAACAAAATACAGTGGAAATTGTAATAGAAATTTTCAGGACCCTCCTGAATAACGGGACGTAGTTTTAAGGGTAAGCTAGATAACAAGATGTGATGGAAGTCGTATTTTCAATAAACATAGCTTAGGGTAAAACCACTTTTTAACTAGAAGTTGTCAGGACCCTCCTGAATAACGGGACGTAGTTTTAAGGGTAAGCTAGATAACAAGATGTGATGGAAGTCGTATTTTCAATAAACATAGCTTAGGGTAAAACCACTTTTTAACTAGAAGTTGTCAGGACCCTCCTGAATAACGGGACGTAGTTTTAAGGGTAAGCTAGATAACAAGATGTGATGGAAGTCGTATTTTCAATAAACATAGCTTAGGGTAAAACCACTTTTTAACTAGAAGTTGTCAGGACCCTCCTGAATAACGGGACGTAGTTTTAAGGGTAAGCTAGATAACAAGATGTGATGGAAGTCGTATTTTCAATAAACATAGCTTAGGGTAAAACCACTTTTTAACTAGAAGTTGTCAGGACCCTCCTGAATAACGGGACGTAGTTTTAAGGGTAAGCTAGATAACAAGATGTGATGGAAGTCGTATTTTCAATAAACATAGCTTAGGGTAAAACCACTTTTTAACTAGAAGTTGTCAGGACCCTCCTGAATAACGGGACGTAGTTTTAAGGTTAAGCTAGATAACAAGATGTGATGGAAGTCGTATTTTCAATAAACATAGCTTAGGGTAAAACCGCTTTTTAACTAGAAATTGTCAGGACCCTCCTGGATAATGGGACATAGCTTTAAAAACAAAATACAGTGGAAATTGTAATAGAAATTTTCAGGACCCTCCTGAATAATGGGATGTAGTTTTAAGAACAAGATATAGTGGAAGTTGTAATAGAAGTTGTCAGGACCCTCCTGAATAACGGGATGCAGTTTTAAGGTTAAGCTAGATAACAAGATATGATGGAAGTCGTATTTGCAATAAACATAGCTTAGGGTAAAACCACTTTTTAACTAGAAGTTGTCAGGACCCTCCTGGATAATAGGACGTAGTTTTAAGAAAAAATATAGTGGAAATTGTAATAGAAATTTTTAGGACCCTCCTGAATAATGGGATGTAGTTTTAAGAACAAGATATAGTGGAAGTTGTAATAGAAGTTGTCAGGACCCTCCTGGATAATGGGACGTAGCTTTAAAAACAAAATACAGTGGAAATTGTAATAGAGTTTTCAGGACCCTCCTGGATAATGGGGTGTAGTTTTAAAGGCAGTCTAAATAACAAGATATATTGGAAGCCGTAATAAGAGTTTTCAGGACCCTCCTGGATAATGGGGAGTAGTTTAAAGACCTTTTGATAACAAATGTAGTTGGAGTTAATACCTTTAGAAGAGATAATTTAGGATTTGTCAGGACCCTCCTGGATAATGGGACTTAGTTTTAAGGTCTGTTTAGATAACAAGATATAGTAGAAGTTGTAATAGAAGTTGTCAGGACCCTCCTGGATAATGGGAGTAGTAAGACGTTTAATAACAAATGTAGTGGAAATAATCCCTTCAGAAGAAATAATTTAGAAAGTTGTCAGGTCCTCCTTGGATAATAGGACTTAGCTTTCAAATTCTTATAAGAGTTGGTAAAATAATCCATGTGCCCGACCACCAAACTGGGGCAGAAAAATCTTCTTTGTTCGTCTATTCTGTTGAAGTCAGGCGCCCACCTGGAAAAACAAGGGAATACATTTCAAGTGTTAGTAAGCAGGCGCTCACCTGGAAAACAAGAGAATACATTTCAAAGCGCGAAGTCGTCAGGCACCCACCTGGATAACCAGGGAATACATTTCAAAGTTGAAGCAGTCAGGCACCCACCTGAAGAACAAGGGAAGAATAATACAAGTCTTATCTTTCAAGTTTAATATTCAGTAACATAACACGCCCAGTTATCAAACTGGGGCAGAAAATTTTCTTCATTTTGTATGGTTGTTGCAAGCAGGAGCCCACCTGGAAAACAAGGGAATATTTTTCAAAGTTGCAAGCAGGAGCCCACCTGAAAAACAAGGGAATATTTTTCAAAGTTACAAGCAGGAGCCCACCTGAAAAACAAGGGAATATCTTTTTAAATACAACAAACAGGAGCCCACCTGAAAAAATAAGGGAATATTTTTTCAAATACAACAAACAAGAGCCCACCTGAAAAACAAAGGAATATTTTTTCAAATACAACAAGCAGGAGCCCACATGATAAATAATGGAATATCTTTTCAAATACAGCAAGCAGGAGCCCACCTGAAAAATAAGGGAATATCTTTTCATATACAGCAAACAGGAGCCCACCTGGAGAACAAGGGAATACATTTTCAAGCATCGCAAGCAGGAACCCGCCTGGAGAACAAGGGAATATCTTTTTCAAGCAGTCGCAAGCAGAAGTCCACCTGGAAAATGGACACATATTTCAAATTGAAGTAGTCGAACATCATCAAGGAAACAACAAGATTGTCATTGGAAGAATACAATATATGAGTTTAAGGCAACACAAGAGCAAGTTGAAGACATAGATAGGATCTTTTGTAACTCCTAGATCATAGCTTAAGCTAGCTTCTTTACCATGGTGTAATAAGGAGGTCAGCCAGCAGTAACAGCAGCAACAGCAGTGAGAGCACAGCTCCTGGTAGTCCTAGCTACCAGACACTCCTGAACTACACTGACCTGATTCCTGTTTAGCCCAGGATATATAGGCAACCTCTGAAGCAGGGTGCGGTCAAAACTTTTCAAAATGCTTCATAACGGAATACTCGAACGGGCAAAAATTGCTCATATTTGTTCACTTATCTTTGCACGAAAACTCTTCGTGTTTCCGAGAAAAGAGGGGCAGCTGTGAGCACGTGGTTTTTGCCCTACATATGAGTTATTCCCATAAAATTCAAACAAAAGATTTTTTTTCTTATATTTTTACAATTTTTGTGAATTTTGTGAATTTTGTGCCTGTTATTTGTGCATGTTAAGTCATAACTAAAATACAAAAATATGCATTTGCATTTAGGAATTTAATTTCACATTTTTAGTATTAAGTAGTTTTAGAACAATTTGAAGAAAATTACAAAATAATAGTTTTAGGACATTTTAATTGATAATTGTTGCAAATTTAATTGATAATTGATTTTTGAATAATTTTATAAGTAATAGTTTAATTAGGTTTTGTTTTAATTTTTACAAAAATCAGAAAAAACACAAAGTACAAAATACAAAAATAAAAATAAATAATAGCAATTTAAATAAAAATTGAGAAGAAACAATTTAAGGAAGAAATTAAAAAGGTTTGTCTTAAGAAACATTCAAAATTGGGCCAAAATTAATAGCCCAAACACAAATACCCCTCCAGCCCAGACCCACTCTCCTCTACCCGGTCTGTTTGCCCCATATTCAAAACGACGTCGTTTTGACGTCGTTAGATCACAGCCCTTTAATTCCCCTGATCCAACGGCTGTCATTTGTTTGATGAAAATGATATAGGCAAAAATACTCTAACCCTAAAACACATACTCTAATCCTCGTACAGCCTTCCCCTCTTTTATTTGTAACGCCAGTCGCCACCACAGACCACCACCCCACCGCCCGCCGAAATTCGCTCACGGCGGCGGAGGGCTCTCGTTTCCGACCAAACCAACACCAAAATGTTACCCGTTTCCTCCTCTATTCAAAACATCAACCACCCTTCCTCGAATCCCACTACAACTCCTCAAATTCCCCAAACCCTCCCAAACTCAAACCCCGTATTCCCTTCATGCTCTTTCACATAAATCCTCAAGTTGCTGTTCCCGAATCCGCTCAGAGTGTCCAATTTTGGATCAAGGTCTTGAAGATTTTGGACCCTTTTTGAGTTTTCAAAGGTTCAAGTCGATGACGAGGGTCCAAATAATACATAACCATAACAAAGATTAAGAGCCATCGGATTAAAGGGGCAAAAAATTAGTAAGTGTCTTACTGTTTCCTTTTCTTTTTAAAATTGTGGTTAATTCGTAGGTTTTGGGTAGTTTAAATATAAAATGGGGTTTCTCATATTCTGATTAGTTTAATTCGTAATAGGGTTGTGATTAATTCAGTCTTGTTTTGTATTTTCATCTTTTTCTCTGTTTTTGATGTTTGATTGTGCTCAAATTTTCTTTTGTTTGATTTTAATTGAAAGGTTAGTGTTGTTAGCTTCTTCCAAAATTTTCAGTACTATTTGAAATAATTTCCTTGATAGTTCCTTCTTAGGATTTCAGTGTTACTCTCAATGTTAATTCAGATTTCAGTATTATTGATATCCTTGATAGTTTAATTCTTAGGGTTGGTCTGGTTTTAGTTGATCGACTTTCAGAAAATACTAAAATTAACCATGGTTAGTTTAGAAGTTTAGGGTTGATAGTTCAAGGGTAAAAGGGGTTAAAAGGCAGTAGGTTAATTGGTAAATCCATTTTAGTTTTAGGGGTATTTTAGGTATCTAAAAAGAGTTAATAGTAAATAACAAAAGGAAGGGGGGCATTTTGGGTATAGAATAAGGGTAATTGGGTAGATTTTTAAGTGAAGTGAGGGTATAAAGGGGATTACACTAGATTAGAAGATTCTAGATTGGGGTATCAGTATAATTCTTAATAAATAATTGTAGTCAATTGAATAACAAATTAAAAAATGAGGGTATAATTGAAATAAAAGAGGGACTAATAGATAAAATCTGAAATTTAAAATTCTCTCCAATTCTAATTCTATAAATAGGCATTGATATGCCTCATTTCACAAGTTTTGAACCCCAAAAATTCCCAAAAAATATCTGATAAGTTTTATATCTGAAATTAAGAATTTCGGATCTCAACTTCTTCTTCTAGATCTAAATTTCTTCCAAAAAATCCAAAAAAAAAAAACATCACAAAAACCAACAGAAAATCTAAAACATTCACTGTTCTATTAAAATTCAAGTGATTCTGATTTTGTAAAGGGCTGAGTTTATATTGTTTAAGTTCCTGAAATTTCAGCAGCTCGATGTGTTAATTTTGGTTCAATTTTAAGCTTGGTTGATGCCTACTGAATCAATGTGATTATGTGAATCTTTTCTTCAAAATATTGGTTCAATTTGGCTTTAAAAATCCATGTGCTGGTGAAAGTTGATCGCTGATCTCCTGTTGCTCTGTTATTGTTGCTGATCTCTAATCCTTCTCTATTTTTGTTCTAAATATCAGGCACATTTTTACTCCTGGCAATTGAAGTTTCAATTACTGTACGCCATTGTGAATTCAAAGTAAATGATGAAGGTATGCATTTGAGTCTGCCTATATTTTCAATATTATGTAATTATAGTTTAGTTTAAACATAGGTGCTTGTGATAAATAGGAACACATGTAATAATTGGGACTATTGAATTTGTAACTGATTCGGACTTTTGGACCGGTTGAACTGGAGTGTATAAATTGATAGCCTGGTATTCTCTAAGTTTAGATTTGGAACAGTAATGCTCATATGTTTAATGTCATGGGTTAGTATTAATTGTTCACAGTAAAGCTTAGAATTATGTTCTCATAATAATTTGTAGTATAATTCGTATGTCAATTATATGAATTTGGATTGTTAGTATTAATGTTCGTATGTTAATATTGGTTAATATTGTCAATTTGAACTCTAGGACCAGAGACAGTTCATATATTGTCATGCTAAATTCAATTCATGACAATTCCAAGTATATAGTTAACATTAGTGAATCACTGGAATTCAGCATTAGATATCAGTTCTAGATTAAGTTTGAATTGATTAATAATTTGATGGTTAAATGGATAAGTTTGGACATGAAATTTGCTCACAATAACATCTGCAGATTCACGTGTTTCTTCTGTTGGAAAATGCATTAGTTCTACTCTTTCATTTCGAGTTTAATTAAAACAAAACTAATACTAGAGTTACGAACGTTATTAATTACTACGGTGATGTACAACAAAAATTACTTCCGTTTATTATAATTTCTATTTTTTTTATCAATAGATAAAAGGATTTGCAGAAAAAGAGAAGAAATAGGGTAGCTACTTGAATATGATAAGAAACGAAAAAATGACCATTTGGTATTGGGCCCAAACAAGATCAAGCTTAAAATAAGAAACAGTGATGCTTTAAAATAAATAATTAGAAATACGGGAAATTAATTCAAATATGAAATCAAGTTTTGAATTAGGTAGCGGGTTCAAGCTAAAAGGATTTCTCCTTTTGTTTGAATCCGGACTTGAATTTAAGACTCGAATTTATATTCATGAATTAATTAACCTTTAGAGACAAAACAAATAGAAAATTTAGCATACTTTAGTTTGGCCTTTAATAAATAAAATGAGACGAGCCTCGCCAAATCAAAAATACACAATTACGGGACCCTCATTAATTACTTATTAAAATACTTAGTATTCAGGATAGGCCGTTTAGTGAATTTCACGGTCTTCCCAAAAGAAAATAATACGTTAGCCGCTTTAGGCGCGATTTTTAACAATATTACTTTCCTAAATACGGGTGTGCATTTCATGAAATCCAAATTCAAATCCAAAAACGTCGAATAGGAATGAGTCGAGGATCCGGGTGTATTTCATGTGACGTGATCCAAAAATATATTCTTAAACGACGTTCACTTTCTTAAATAAAAATAATTGACAAAAAAAGGTAATTAATTCTAAAATTACACAAGTAAGGTAACATGTATAAAAAATTAAATTTTAGCCAAATATAACAGTTGAGCGACCGTGCTAGAACAACGGAACTCGGGAATGCTTAACACCTTCTCCCGGGTTAACAGAATTCTTTACCCGAATTTCTGGTTCGCGACTGTTAAAACAGAGTCAAACCCTTTCCTCGATTCGGGATCTAAATCGGTGACTTGGGACACCATAAATCTCCCAAGTGGCGACTCTGAATCTTAATAAACGAATCCCGTTTCGATTATCTTTAAAGTGGAAAAATTCCTTTCTTTACTATATCCCTTCCCTAGGTGTAGTAAAAGCCGATAAAGAATCGAAAAAAGGAGGTGTGACACCTACGGCGATGGATGTTTAGGCCTTAGCCAACCTGTTTGTGAGGTTGGATCTTTCGGAGCCCAGTCGGGTTCTAGCTTACGTATGCTCTCGGTCTTCCTTGTTTGATCGTATCCGAGAGAGACAGTTTGATGACCCTCATTTTCTTGTCCTCAAGGACAAGGTTTTGCATGGCGATGCCAGAGATGTGACTATTGGTGAAGATGGGGTATTGAAGATATAGGGTTGGGTTTGTGTACCCAATGTTGATGGGCTTTGGGAGTTAATTCTAGAGGAGCCCTATAGTTCGCGGTACTCCATTCATTCGGGTGCCGCGAAGATGTATCAGGATTTGAGACAACACTATTGGTGGAGGCGGATGAAGAAAGATATAGTTGGGTTTGTTGCTCAGTGTCTTAATTGTCAGCAGGTGAAGTATGAGCACCAGAGACCGGGTGGATTGCTTCAGCAGATAGAGATTCCAAAGTGAAAGTGGGAGCGGATCACCATGGACTTCGTAGTTGGGCTCCTACGAATTTTGAGGAAGTTCGATGCCATTTGGGTAATTGTGGATCGGCTAACCAAGTCCGCACATTTCATTCATATGAGTACTACCTATTCTTTAGAGCGATTGGCGTATATTCGGGAGATTGTTCGTCTGCATGGTATAACTGTTTTCATCATTTTAGATAGAGGTACTCAGTTCACATCGCGATTCTGAAGAGTCGTACAGCATGATTTGGGTACCCGGGTGGAGTTGAGCATAGCATTTCCCCCCCAGACGCATGGACAATCTAAATGCACTATTTAGATTCTTGAGGATATGCTCTGTGCACGTGTGATTGAGCTTGGAGGGTCTTGGGATCAGTTCTTGCCATTGGCGGAGTTTGCATACAACAACAGTTATCAGTCCATCATTCAGATGGCACCGTATGGGCTTTATATGGTAGTCAGTGTAGATCTCCGTTGGGTTGGTTCGAGCCGGGTGAGGCTAGATTATTGGGCACATACTTGGTACAGGATGCTTTGGAGAAGGTTAAGGTGATTCAGGATAGATTCCGCACAGCCCAGTCCAGACAGAAAAGTTACGCGGGCCGAATGGTTCGTGATGTTTCCTATATGGTTGGAGAGCGGGTTCTACTTCGGGTTTCTCCAATGAAGAGCGTTATGAGATTTGGAAAGAAAGAGAAGTTGAGTCCGAGGTTTATTGGCCCTTTTGAGATATTGAGGCATGTTGGGGAAGTTTCTTATGAGCTTTACTTACCTCCCAGCTTGGCAGGAGTCCATCCGATATTTCATGTTTCGATGCTCCGGAGGTATCACTGTGATCCGTCGCACGTGTTGGATTTTAGTTCAGTCCAGTTAGACAAGGATATATCTTATGTTGAGGAGCTAGTGGCGATATTGGATAGGCAGGTTCGAAAACTGAGGTCAAAGAACATTCCATCAGTGAAGGTTCAGTGGCGGGGCCAGCCAGTCGAGGAGGCGACTGGAGACCGGGCAGGATATGCACAGACATTAGCCTCATCTTTTTACTACTTCAGGTATGTCTCTATGCTCGTTCGAAGACGAAAAAATGTTTAAGTGTGGGAGGATGTAACAACCCAGCCGGTCATTTTTAGAATTTATGCCTCGATCCCCTATTAACTACTTTTCTATATTTTTTTCTGCTATTGTGAGTTGCCGGGAGGGATTATTTGGAGTTTCAGAGAGTTTTGGGACACTTAGTCCCTAAATGAGAGCTTAAGTTTTGGAAATTTGACCGTAGTCGGAACATTATAAAGACGGACTCGGAACGAAATTCTGATGGTTCCTTTAGCTCCGTTGGATGATTTCTGGTTGAAGAGCATGTTCAAATTGTGTTTTAGAGGTCTATAGCTAATTTAGGCTTGAAATGCCAAAAGTTAAATTTTTGAAGTTTCCGGTTCGATAGTGAGATTTTGATATAGGGGTCGGAATGGAATTCCAAAAGTTGGAGTAGGTCCGTTGTGTCATTTTGACGTGTGTGCAAAATTTCGGGTCATTCGGGCGAGATTTGATAGACATTTTGATCGAAAGCGTAAATTGAGAGCTTTTGAAGTTCTTAGGCTTGAATCCGATGCTAATTGGTTGATTTGATGTTGTTTGAGGTGTTTTGAGGATTGGTATAATTTTGGATAGTGGTATATGACTTGTTCATGCTTTTGATTGAGGTCCCGGGGGCCTCGGGATGATTTCGGGTGGTTAACGGATTTGAAGTTTAGAGTTGCAGCTGAAGCTTCAAGGCTGTTGTCATAACCGCACTTGCAGCTTCGGGACCACAGGTGCGAGACCGTAGAAGCGGTCGAGCAACCGCATAAGTGGCTTGAGGCAAAAGGCAATTGACTGCAGATGCGGTCAGGGCACCGCATTTGCGGTAAAGCGGTCGCAGGTGTGAATTTCCCCCTTTGATGAAATGTCGCAGATGCGACCAGGTCTTCGCAGAAACGGGACTGCAGGTGCAGTCCCAGGACCGCAGATGCATTTTTACTGGGCAGAAAAGGGGCATAATCGAGGGTTTTATTCAAAACTTGGAAAAATTAATTTGGAGCTCGGGAGAGGGCAACGATTCCTTGTTCCCTTCTAATTGTATTCCATTAATCTTATCTTTGTTTTGTCAATTAAATTCGGATTGGAGATGAAAAATTAGGAAAAAATGGGAAGAAAGTTCTTAGATCTAGAATTTGAATTTTGATTGGGAATTTGACCTTGGAATTGGATAGTTTTACTATGCATAAACTCGTGAGAGTATGAGGATTCTGAAAATATAAATTTTACCCGATTTCGAGACGTGGGCCCGAGGGGCGTTGTGATCATTTTACCTAATTTTGCGTATTAGCTCAGAATTTATTTGTAGAATCAGTTACTTGAAGTGTTATTTACATTGTGCAATTAAATTGAATAGATTTGGGCCATTAGGAGTTGAGTTCTCGTGGCAAGAATGTTATTTTGGGTTGATTTTGAGCCGGTTCGAGGTAAGTGGCTTGCCTAACCTTGTGTGGAGGACCTTCCCCTTAGGATTGGGTGTTATTGTTAATTGAAATGCCTTGTACGTGAGGTGACGAGTGCATACTTGTGCTAATTGTTGAAAATCCGATTTTTCATTAAGCAATTACAAGTATGTTTCTTCTCCTGTTTATACTACTTACAATTTAAGCATGTTGTTAGCTTAGGGAAGCATGTCTAATTGACTTAATTGCCTTACTTTCTCAAACTGCCTTAATTGGATTACGTGTAGCATGCTAGGTTAGAATTACCTATTTTACCTTGGGATGGAACTTGAATTGAACTGTGTACTCTTCTTGTTGTTGCTGTGTGTTTACTTTGGGACTACGGGACAGTATCACGGGAGATTCCTCTGTATGTTTACTTTGGGACTAAGGAATGGTATTTCGGGAGATCCCCACACATTTACATTGGAACTACGCGACTGCACCCGGTAGATTTTCTCCTTGTACCGAGTATTTATATTTGGGACTACGGATCGATATTCTAGGAGATCCCCTCGCATTATGAGTTGGACTACGGGACGGTATCCTGGGAGATCCACTGGATATTTATATTTGGGACTACAGGACGGTATCCTAGAAGATCCCGGGTTGTTATCTTTGTGTTGAGTTGTATTTCATTTTTGTGTTTATTTGTCCTCTGTAGTAGTTGTTACTGTTCCTTCTAGCCTGTGTTACTTTGGCTGTGTACTTTTTTATATTGTTTTGCTCTACACTGTTGAACCTTATATATTATTTAACCTCAGTAGGACCCTGACCTTCCTCGTCACTACCCGACTGAGGTTCAGAGGTGGATTTAGGATTCAAAGTCTATGGGTTCAGCTTTAAGTTTTTAGTATTGAACTCATTATATTTTTAAAGCTATGAGTTCAGATCTACTATTTGTTCCAATTTTAGTAGATTTTTACACATAAGTTTATGTTATGTCAAAAGTTATGGGTCCAATTGAATCCGGCTCTTTCACTTTACATCCGCCCCTGCCTACGTAAATGCAGGATACTTTATGCACCAAGATGCCCTTTTCTTATCGCGAATATTGCTAAAATATAAAACTTCCAAGTTTAATTTAATTATTTATGTGGATGCGACCCTAAGACGAAAGACGTTCCACATAACAAGACAATTTTATGCATGGGAAATATAGCTCGAGTCGAGGAAAAACGCAGATATAAATTAGAATATTGGCTACAATAAGCTACTTGACCATTTCTAACATTACTAGAGCTGCCCTTTTAGTTGACCCCAAAATTAACTTGGTCCTCACATAAATGACAAATTTATGATTTGTGAAACACACTAGAAATAGGCATGTGTATATTGTTGGAAAACTATTGCATTATGGAGAATAAGATTTAGTCTGAGACGTATTAAAGAAACTGTCCTTAAGAATATTTTGCTCATACCGTGATAAATAAAATTATGCATATTCCAAGGATTCAACAAGCTCTTCTAGTATAACTAGCAGGGCCGAAGACGCGTTGAGCCAAGCGGTATCATCCAACACGGCTTGGCCGGAAATTTTTATTTATCAATATATATATGTAAATAGTCTGCAAAAGGAAATATAGTCTAAATATAATAAATGGCACAACTTGACATTAACAACTAGATTGGCCCGTTGGTGAAGCAATCCAATTTCTGCTTGTGGTCAGGTGTTTGACTCCCCACGGTGATAACAACTTTTTTCTTAATATTTCAGTATTCTTCTGGAAATTTTTTGAAAGAAGCAGAGTCATATGGATTCAAATGGATAATGAGCTATTAAGTAAATGTTTGCTGCCTTATATAGATTTTTTTTTTCGGTGGTATTTGTACTGAGTCTATTATGAGTATATTTTATAAAAATAAAAGTTCATGGGGGAGAATTGTAATTCCTTCATTTGTACGCCTCTCTAAATTTCGACACTACTTACAAAAAATTCTGCGAGCAGAAACAAGAAAGATTAATCAAAATAAACACAGGATAATAGAATTTTGTTTTTATACTTTTTGTCTTCACACACTTTTCAAGATTTGAAACCAAAGAAGTATAAATAGTACAAAAGAAATGCACAATCTGATATGAAATTTTCCAAGCCATAAAGACTTTTGAAAGCTTCCAAAAACGTTAAAATCCAAGCATACACAAAATGTTAAAATCCAAAGCCATTAAGGCTATCAAATGATCAATTATTCTTATAACAATAACATTCAAATTACCATAATGAGCATTCAATAACCAGATTTATTTTGTCTTAATTGAATTCAAAATTAAATTAATTTTTCATTACAAATATATTTAAAATTATTACTATAATAAAGAATCATTAAAATAATAGTAAGAAAATAAATCTAGACATAATTTTGGAATATTTCTTTTTGAGATATCAAGATTATTTTCCGATCAATCCCCCACATATCTCAAAAAGAATATTAAAATTCTCATTCCACTCGTCCGGCCCTCTTCACGAACATGTACAATCGATGCCACAAAGATAGCCAATTCTATTATCAAAGAACCGGCCGTAAACTTCTTTTCTAGTGTAGATCCCCTTCCTTATGAATCAGTTCCCCGGGTACAAAGAATGAGTGCTCCTAATGTCTTTTTTCTCTTTCGGTCAAGTTCGTCTCTTTGTCTATGGAGACCTTTTCAAGTCGCCCATTCTCTTCGGTATGGATTCAAAGTAATCTCTCACGCGGGTGCAGGGAGTCCTTCTTGAAATAAAAAAATTGATGGGTTTTCACAAATGAGTGTAATGTTTCGAATTTGGTGTCTCTTGGACTATGAACCAGATTAGATAAAATAAGATTAAACTTACAAAATAATTGGTGAAGTTTAGAACTTCTATGAACCAAGAATTCTTTTGTAAGTTTAGTATCTTATCTATCACATTGTAGCGGCACGCACTTTGTTGTTTATTGTGGTTTTGCGCTGATAGGCCATGCGGGCGTCTGGTTTTCATGAGTGCTCTAGAAATTTTTCACCATAAATTTCATAGGAGCACCCCCACTCCATACTCATATAGTTTCATCCATCAAGTGTATTCTGCAGTACAATACACCACCTATAAAAGGCTATAGATTAGATTGAGAGTTTAACAACGTAACCTCCCATTCTTGCAATCTTGCACTATATACACACACACCATAAAAAGGAATATAATTTAATAGTGCATAGTTGATCAACTAATGACTTGTTATTACCCATATGACCTACTTCATGGGATCTCCAATTACATAAGTTGGGTTACCATCATAATTGATATAACTCAAACTGGAAAAAGTCTCATTCCCATTGATATTTTGGATATTAATTTTTTTTCCCAAAGGTTCAGTCGGAGGATTGGCCAAATTCACTTCTGACTTCAACATAATCTAAGGAAATAAGTTCATCTTTCAGTAGCAGCTTTATCACATTATGACTCAATCGAAAGTGTCTACTCTTCCCATTAAAGGATTTGTTTTTAGTAATAGCTATAACAGCTTGGTAATCACAATGCTTCGACATAGAAGGTGTTTGTCACGATCCCAGTTCGCCCTCAATAAACTATCGTGATGGCACCTAGTCTCTACGACTAGGTAAGCCTAACAAAGGCGGAAAAGAAAAGATTTACGGAAAGAAAATAATATAAAACCGAAGTAATAAAATAAAATAGTGTCAAGATGTTGCCTAGCATATCACAATACAAGAATCTCAACCTAACACTTCCCAAATCCGGAACCCCATGAATCATAATTTAAGAGATACATAAGAAGCTCTAACTCCAGAAATGTCTAACAAAGGAAAATACTGAAGGACTATACTGTTACAACAAGATAGAAAGGGACTCCTCAGTCTGGGGACGTGGCAGATATACCTCGAAATTTCTACAGAAGCGCATCGCCTCAAGGATGATAGGACCGAGTGGAAGTACCTGGATCTGCACATTAAAAACATGCACAGAAAGGGCATGAGTACACCACAGCGGTATTCAGTAAGTGCCAAGCCTAACCTCGGAAGAGGCGGATCCAGAATTTAAATTTTATGGTTTCAATTTTATTATTTTTAATATTGAACCTATTATATTTTAAAGTTATGGGTTCATATATATTATTTTCTTAATTTTAATTAATTTTATCATATAAATTTTTACTCAGCGTAGAAAATTATGGGTTCAGTTGAACCCGTAATCATTGGAATACATCCGCCTCTGCTCATGTTCACGTACCAGTTACCAACAGCAAAGTCATAACTAGTTATACTAGAGACCTGACAATTATTCCAATTTATTTTACCAGTTTATTCACCCTCATAGGAAAGATCAAAGATAATTCACATAACATGACAATTTTATGCATGAGAAATATAGCTGGAGTCGAACAAATACGTGGTTCCACTTTTGACAATTTTTAGCTCTACTTGAGCTGTCCTATATTGACCCCAAAATTAACTTTGGTCCTCTCATATATAACAAATTTTGTGATGCTCTCCTAAAAGTAGGCATTTGTTCCTATCTTCTTTATTAATATTTGGCTTAATTAATTGTCATGCCATATATCCCGCGATTAAGAATATATCTAGGTAGCATTATCCAATTAATTAATTAATGTTAATTAAACAGATAATACGACATGGTTGTTGAACAAAACCTCATTTCTTACTTTTGGTACTATACACGCAGTCCCAAAAGTCAACATGGTTCATGGATTTACAAAATATATTAACTCTGTTATTGATGAGAGTATTGACTGAGTAAATCCATAACCAAAAACAAACTTGTAACAATATAAAATATGACTATTAATTAGTACGGATTCAAATTCCCTTTATTTTTCTAATCGCCGGCGCACCTAAACAAATTTTTTTTTGGGGTTCAAAATTTTCGACTGTTATCATAACTTATCACGGAATCCTAATTGATGTTTTCCGGATTGCGTAATTATTTGACTCGCCAAACAAAAACCAAAACAGCATTAGTTAAATAAATATATAAAATAATAATTAATCACATTGTGCGTTATCTCATTGTATATATCTGAGACGTGAAGCAAACATTTAAACATGCGATTACTGCAATCATAATATAGAAGACTTTGCCAGCACTACAATTTCTTATAAGCTCAGAACCTTTGTGTGTTTTATTATCCGGAAATTTTGATTTCTTAATGGTAAAAAACTGATCAAATTAGCCTATGGCTTCTTCGGTTGTTCTTTGTCGTCCAGCTATCGTCATGTCATATAGCAAGTACAGAATCCGTCAAAAGTTTCCCCAAATCAGAGCTCAGAGTTATAGAGATGAAGGTATATATGCTTTTTTCTTTCTTTTTCTGCTTACGTTGTTAATTTTTAGGAGTGTAATATAATTTTACACAATAAGATCACCTAAAAGATAAAAATAATCTTCCCATAATACATGAAAATAGTAACCTGGAAATTATAAAGACAGTTAACCTAGGCACTGTAATAGGTTAAAGGACATTGATAGCGTAAAAAAATCAATTAATATATTGTAATTGTTATATTATGGCCGCTTAGAATAAGAGAATCTGTCAGTAAGGTTAAGTGAAAATTGCAGGGAAATCAAGGCATGTAGTTGATGCAAATATACAAGTTTTGAAGGAAAGGATGGAAGAAGTGAAGATGAAAGAGAGATTGGAGAGGTGTTTGGTATGTGATCATGAGCAGGGTTGGAATTACACAGCTACTGCAAGTTTATATTATAAGACGAAACGCAAGAAAGAGTTGGATTACATATCTCAATGTGTTGAACTTTTTTGCATGGTTGCTGGAACTATTGGATTTACTATGCTTGGCTCTAGTCTTTGCCTTTACCTTATTTCCCTTCTTATTCATTTAAATCTTAGCAACTGAGCATATGGAATTGTGTTCAAGTAGCACTGCTGGGATTCTAGCTATTTGTAACTTCATATGTGATTATTTTCATTTGGTATTTAATTAATTGCCCTATATGTAGCTTATTTTTTCATTAGCTCTGCTACGCAGGGGCGGAGCTACCCTTGTCCGAGGGGTGTCAACCGACACCCCTTCGCCGGAAAATAATACTGTGTAAATAGGTATTTTTAAAAAACAATTGAATATATATAAGGGGTTGACAACCCTTGATACAAGAGAAACTCTTAGTCCAGGAAATTTGAAATCCATTGTTAACTTTAATTTCTCCTTCTTAAAAAGTCAAAAGAATAAAAAGATTTAGGAAGCACTTTGTTGATTCATGTATTCATAGTTGCAAGGATACAATGTTTCTTTTTCAGATAAAAAGCAAAAGACAACTTTGAAATATCCGGGCAACATATATTGCTGCATAATAAAATTTTAAAAGTAAAAGTAATGAAGAAGCCAGCGTGATTACAGAAAAGAGAGAGAGAGAGAGGTTTCTCAACCAAAGCAATGTACTAATTGCTTTTAACGGCAACTAAGAATCTGAGTACTCTTCATGGCAAAGGAGATATTGATAAATTTTAAAATAAGTCGTAATAAAGTGAGAGAGGGAAGTTACGAAGAGGGTTAAGATATTTTGTAGAATACAAAATAACATTTGGGATAAAGTGGTAAAAAATCTGGTCAAACCAACACATGGCTTTATATGTAAACTAGTTGTATCCAGTGGCGGAGGCAGGATATATACTAAGGGTGTTCAAAAAAAATTGGATTGCAGCTCACAGGAATCGAACCTGGGATCTTCTACACATTTTGAACACCCTTGACCACTGAGCCAAACATTTTCCTTGTGTCAAGGATGTTCAAAACTTAATATATAGAGATAAAAAATAAATTTTGCCTTATATATACAGTGTAATTTTTCGGCGAAGGGTGCTCGGGTGAACACCCTTGCGCCCCCTGCCTCCGCCCCTGATTGTATCCCATATTAGTTAGTATAATAATTTTAAAATATTAAAATAAAAGTGTGATAAACTGTATAAAAAATTATAAGATCTTTTTATAAGTATTCTAAGGAAAGGGATCGCTTTGTCCTTACAAATATTAATTTTTGGCTATGTTTCCATGTCTAATAGTACAAGCTTTTGAAATACCATTAATATTATTGAAATACGTGCGCGCGGAATAAAACGATACTCATAAGAAAAAAGGTACAAGTTCAATATGATGAATGATGTTATTATCCAATCGGCTTGGTCGCTGAATGATCAAGAAGATCATTAAATGTGGTCTAAAAATACCAAGGTGAACGCCCTTATTTTAAAAATATTCCGGTCCAAAATAAGTGAATTTTTAGTTGTTTTTATACAGATTAAGAAATCCATCTTTTAACATTAATGAGCAATGAAAGTGACCAAATTAACTTTTAATATCTCTTCACATAAACACTCCTAACGCATACTCCAAAACTATTTACTCCAAAGGTAACGTAGAAAAAAGATAATTAATTAATTCTTGAAATCTGAAAAAATTACTTATTTTGAACTGGAGAGATTATAATAAGTGTGTGATAAACTAAAAGGAAAAAATGTAAGTTTTTTCTTTAAGTATTCTAAGGAAAGGGATCGCTTGGTCCTCAAACCTTAATTTTTGGCTAAGTTTTCATGTCTATTAGTACAAGCTTTTGAAATAACTTTAATATTATTGAAACATGTGTGTGCGAGATAAAACAAAACTTATAAGGAGAAAAGTGCAAGTTCAATATGATGAATTATGATAATATCCAACCGGTTTGGTCGTTCTATGGTCAAGAAGATTATGAAATGTTGTCTAAAAATACCAAGGTGAATTACCCTTATTTAGTTAGAGGTACATATGATAGTACATCAATGTGCATCTCTCTCAACTATTACGAAATTTGTGTAATAACTAAAAAGTTTTAACAACATAAACATTATTGAGATTTAAAATAAATAGAAGAATACATCTAAATTTTTAATTTTATTTATATATATATATATATATATATATATATATATATATATATATATATATATATTCCAAAACAAAGTTGAGTTTTAAAATAGATAGAAGAAAAAATTCATTGAGGTGAGCTCTTTTACTTTCCGGATAGAATTGACTTTTTAACATTGAGTGAGTGCCTGATAATAGGTGAATTTGACTATAATCACGCCTTAAATAATCACATTCTTATGTTGTTTTGATGATATATATGATGACAAAATGCTCTTATTAGTGTTTTTCATGAATTGTAGGTACAAAATGGTTAAGGAAG